>SNQJ01S0043512.1:0-15979 GCA_010110895.2 Picea sitchensis | reverse complement strand
TTTGTTTTTGAATTTTGAATTTGAATTTAATTAAATTTTGTACGTTTTTTATTTTAAAGTTGTGTTTATTTTTTGTTTGTTGTTTTTTATTTCAGTAAATTGCTTTTTTGTATTTTATTTTTTGTAAATTGCTTTTTTGTTTGTTGTTTATTTTTTGTATTTTAAAATTGCTTTTTTATTTTAAAATTTCATTTTTTGTTTTATTAATATTGTTTTGTTTTTATTTAAATATTGTTCTAAAAATATATTGTTTTTTTGTTTACCATTTTCTAATATTTTGTATTTTAGACATTTTTTTATTGAATTTTGTTTAATGTTTCTTTTTAAAAAATATATGTATTTTTTCATTAAATTATTGTTTTTAAGGAAAATTTTCAAGTGATCATTTGGGGTTCAATTTTGGATTGTTTATTCGCATAAGGTTTGGTTGTAAAGGCCACAAGTTCAATTAGGTCGTAAAAAACTATAATTTTAATGTTTAGAAAAAAAACATTTCTTTATGTAGCACCACTTTTTGATTTGGGTGTTGATTTTAAGTTTTTTTTGAGCTATTGTATGAGTTCTAAAAGCCATGTTTGAAAAATGTTGTAATTTTGACCCCGTTAGAAAAAATGTTGTTATTGGTAGCATCATGTTTTTATTTAGGGGTTGATTTTCATGTTTTTTATGAAAAAATGTGGGTTTTGAGGGCTAGAGTTCTCATTTTGAGGTCACAGTTCTCATTAAGTTGGTAATATAGTTCTTCTTCCATAGTTTACTATCCTATGAATTCACTGCTTCCCTGATAGTTCTGGGATCATCATCAGTAATAGATAAAGAAAAATTATCACGAAAATTAGTTGGTCTATACCTTTCTAGTTTCCTTCTTTCCCTTATTGATCTCCTCAATACTGGAGTATGCAGTTCTTCTTCTTCTACTTCATCTTATTTCGTTGATTCATATTTTGCATCATCCAACTCAAACTATATTTTCTCGAGTTCTTCTTACCTTGGTAGGAGTTCATGTTTGGGAACATCTTTAACCTCTCTAAAAAAACATCCTGACTATAAACAATCTTCTTAGTTTCAGGGTTCCAAAGATAATACAATTTCTTACCATCTTTCTAACCACTAAATATACACTTTTCATCTTTATTATCCAACTTACTCCTATTTTTATTTGGAACATGTACATAAAGATCATAACCAAACACTTTGAGATGTTCAAGAGAGGTTTTCTTACCAATCCATACCTCGTGCTTTGTCCACCAATGTTGATGAGTGTGATCTATTTACCAGGTAACATGCAGTACCCACTGCCTTTGCCCAGAATTTTTGTCCTAACCTGGCACCACTAAGCATGCTCATTGATTTTTCCATCAATGTTCTATTCATCTTTTCTGCAACCCCATTCTATTGAGGTGTGTATAGAGTATTCATATTCCTTTCTATAGCGCACTTCTTACAAAACTCTTTAGATTCATTACCACAAAATTGTCCACCATTTTCTATCTTCAACACCTTTATTTTCTTCTTTGTCTGATTTTCTACCAGAGCCTTAAAATACTTAAATTTATCAAATACCTCATATTTCTTCCTAAGAAAATAAATCCATGTGTTCCTAACACATCATTGTGTATCAACTCTAAGATTCCCTTTGCTCTTATAGCACCATATGGGAATCTTACTTGATTTTGTTTACCATATACACAATGCTCACATAAATCAAAATCTAGAGTGAAATTAGACATAGATTCAACCATACCTTTACCGTGTAGTGTTGTAAGTGTCTTTTCTCCAATATGTTCTAGTCTTTGATGCCACGACATGGTATTATTTTCAGGGCCAGTATGGATCATATATTCTTTATTTATTTGATTAGTGACAACATAAATTTTACACCCATTAGTATAAGTTCTTCCCAATAACTTGTACAAAGTTCCACAATGAACTCCCCTCATCAACACCATTTCTCCTCATACCATCTTGCAAGTTCCCTTTCCCAATAAAGTATCCACACCTTCATCATCCAACTTACTTACTGATATTAGGCTCCTGGCTAGATATGGAATGTACATAAATCCAGGGAGAGTTCTAATCCTTCCATATTTCAATAGTAGCTTAACCCTTCCATGTCCCATGATTTTGGCCATTGAGTCATATCCTAGGAAGAGTAACCACCATAATACTTTTCATATTCAATGAACCACTCTCTGTGAGGAGTCATATGAAATGATGCACCTGATTTGATCAACCATACATCATGATCTTCATGTTTACCTATAGATGCCAAGTAAACATCACCTCCTTCTTCTGTGAAGGTTTTTGCCTCTGTGGAAGAGGAATCATCATATCCCTTTGATTTATAAACATTCTTAGACCTGGAATATTTCTTATAATTCCCACTTTTACCACATTTCAAGCATTTCCTCAAAGCTTTTCTTGGGGATTTAGATCTACCTTTAGGTTTAGATTTTGCCCCCAAAGACTTAATTTTATTCCTATATTGGGGATGACTTTTACATATAAAGAATATGTTCTATGACTATCCATGCTTTCTTTCCTCATCTCTTATGATAACAAGTATGGAACTACATCCTCATACTTCAATGCAGATTGAGTGGTACTACAAATTTCTGTTGGGTATGTTCTATATTCTTTGCACAGTTAGAACTAGTTTCTAAGTTGTGACAAGCATGCAGGGGGTGGAGCGACCCCTTTCCTAGGGGGCATAGGGGTGTGGGAGACCCCCTGTGAGAGGATTAAGGGTAAACATGCCTGAAAATATTTTTTTTGGTGGTTTTTTGCGTCCATTTTTGGGCAGTTTTTCAACACATGGTTTTCCCCAATGGTTTTCTATTTCTTTTTAAGGAATTAAGGTTGTTGACTAATCTGGGTTATTGGATTAGGATTTTGGATGCTACGAGATCCTATATGTATATTGTATTGTAAACAATTTATGAAGTGAATGAATACATAATATATTGTTTTTCCCAATTTTGGTTTCCAGGGGAAAAATATCTGTGTAATGTGTGTATTTTCCATTTTATATTTTATGTTCTTTTATTGAAAATATGTTTGTAGTAAATAATTGTACAAGGTTAAAATCTGCATTTGGTATCATAGCAATTATTGGCTTCAGGGGGATGCCTTTGTGATCAAGGTTTTGGCTCGGGACTATGATAAGCCTTGATACATTGGGAGATATACAATATTGATTCTTCAAGTGAAAAAAAATGGTGAGCAATTCGAAAATAGAGATCGAGAAATTCAATGGGAAAATTTTTGAGATGTGGAATCTCAAGATGGAAGATCTGTTGGTAGACGTATATCAGTGGATCATGGTGGATCCAGGTACTGCACCTACAGGAAATTCAACAGATGAATGGGAAAAGTTAGATCGGAAGGTGAATAGAACAATCCAATTGTGTCTCTCATATTCAGTATTACTGAATGTGTTAGGGGAAGTTACAACCAAGGAGTTATGGGGTAAGTTGGGGAACTTGTATCAGTCTAAGTCCATGGTAAATAAATTGTTCATGTGGAATAATCTGTATAATCTGAGGATGAGAGATGGAGACTTGGTGACAGAGCATCTAAGCTCCTTCAATACTGTGGTAATTCAGTTATTATCTGTTGAGAATAAAAATTCAGATAAAGTAAGTGTATCGATTTATTTTTCTCTTTACCAAAATCATGGGATAGTCTGTTTGTGGCCATAGGTAGTAATACAACTACCTTGATTTTCGATGATGTGGTCTCATCCTTGTTGTTGAAGGAGATGAGATGGAATAACATGGAAGGATGGAGCACATATGCATTATTTGCAAGAGGACGCTCCCAGGAAAGAAATAGATCTAAGTCCTCAAGTGGGAGATCTAAATATAAGGGTGCATATAAATCTCTCAAAAAATTTGTAAAGATATGTTGGAGATGTGGAAAAGAAGGGCACTTCAAAAAAAAATGTAGATCCAAAAACGTTGAGAGAGTGAAGGGATCTGAAGGTGCTCCCTCCGTAGAAGAAAATACCTCCAAGGAAGAAGGACGAGATGTGTACTTGGCTTCTTCAAGCACACATGCAGATCATGAGGCATGGATGGTTGAATCAGGTGCATCCTTTCATATGAATCCCCATAGAAAGTGGTTCTGTGAATATGAAAGGTATGATGGAGGTAATGTTTTCCTAGTTGATGAATTGACAACCAAAACGAAAGGATGTGGAAGAGTCACGTTGAGACTCACATATGGAAGGATTATAACATTGCATGTTGTTCTACACATCTCAGGATTGGCCATAAATTTGATTTCTGTAAGAAAAATGGAAGATGCAAGGGTAAAAATAATATTTCAAAAATAAAATTGCAATATGCTTCGAGGAGCAATGGTGTTACTGAAGGGAGTTTAGATTGGAACACTATATAAGCTGCAAGAAAACACTATTAGTGATGGGTGTAATAGTTCCATTGTTCCCGATATTGGAGCTGAAGAAGAAAAAACTCCTATAGTATCTAGATAAAAGGTTATGTTGTGGCATCAAAGATTGAGGCATATCAGAGAGAAGGGTCTTTGACTACTACATGGTAAATGTATGGTTGAAGGTATGCCTAACTGCTCTCTAGATTTTGATTTATGTGAACATTGTATATATGGAAAGTAGAATCGAGTAAGAGTCCCCTCTAGTGCAATGAGGGAAAAATGAATTTTACAACTAGTGCACAGTTATATGTTTGGACCAATGTCAGTTCCATCATTGGGAAAATATGTGGAAAACTTTGGAAAAAGACCATGCTCTAAAATATGGAAACCTTGGATAAGAATGAGGCTTGGGATCTAATGGAGTTGTCGACTAGAAGAAATCTTATTGGAAGCAAATGGGTATTTAAAACAAAGTTGAATGTAGAAGGAAAAGTGGAGAAATACAAGCTTGGTTAGTAGCAAAGGGTTATTCCTAGGTTGAGGGAATTGACTTTGGTGATATTTTTTCTCTTATTTCAAAATTAACCTCTATTATATTTTTGTTATTTGTTGTTGTTGCATTTGATTTTGATGTAGAACAAATTGATGTGGAGAAAAAATTCCTGCATGGGGATCTGGAAGAATAAATCTACATGAAGCATCCATAAGGATTTTCTATGAAAGGAAATAAGGAAATGGTATGCAGGCCGAAAAAGTCCATGTATGGTTTACAATAATCACCAAGGATGTGGTCTAAATTTTTTTATACTTATATGTTGGGACTTGGCTTCAGAAGAAGCAAAGAGGATCACTGTGTGTATTTCAAATTAATTGGTGATCATTTGATTTAATTGGTCTTGTATGTGGATGACATGTCGCTGATAGGAAACAACAAGGAGATTATACAGGATGTGAAAACTCAGTTGTACTCTAAATTTGACATGAAGGATCTTGGTTCTACAAATTTCATTTTGGGCATGGAAATTAAAACAAATCGGGAAAATAGGAAACATCTAGTTAAATAAGAGAAAACATGTTGAGACCATATTGCAGAGGTTTAATATGCAGGAATGTAAACCGGTCAAGGTCCCTATTCATGTAGGTGTAAATTTATCTATGGATTAGTGTCCCAAGACACATGAAGAGGAGGAGGACATGTATCGTGTTCCATATGCGAGTGTGGTTGGAAGTTTGTTGTATGCAATGGTCTATACTAGACCGGACATTGCACATGCAGTGGGANTAAAAACAATTTTCAGGTATTTGTGTGGCACTACTAGTTATGTATTGTGCTACCAAGGAAGACCAGGTCTGGAAATAGTGTTGTACATACATGGCTTTGTGGATGAAAACTGGGCTCAAGATTAGGATCGTAGAACATATAAAGGAGGGTATGTGTTTAACCTATTTGGAGGAGAAATAAAGTGGATGAGAAAAAGACAGTCTGGAGTGGCACTTTCAACTACAGATGTTGAATACATGGCAGTCACTCATGCAAGAAAGGAAGAAATATGGTTACAAAGATTTGTGTTCAGGTATTGGGTTGGTACAACAAGCTATAAGGATAGATTGTGACAGCCAAAGTGCAAATTTTCTGGCAAAGAACCCAACTTATCACTCAAATACAAAGCATATTGATGTTCAATATCACTTTGTGAGAGACATGGTTGAAGAAAAGAAGGTGGAAACTTTGAAGAATGTTGCAGATTCATTAACAAAATCTGTAAGCACTAAGAAGTTATCTTGGTGTATAGGATCTATGGGCATTGTTTCCCTAGATTATTGAATATGTAACCTTGTAACCCCCTGTTTGTAAAGAAAAAAACAAGTGGGAGAATGTTGAGTATGTGCTATATTCTTTGGATGTGTTATGTGTTATATTCTTTTTCGGCACATGGTTTTTTTCGATGGTTTTCTATTTCAGGTCAAGGAATTAGGGTTGTTGACTAATCCAGGTTATTGGATTAGGGTTTTGGATGCTACATGATCCTATCTGTATATTGTATTGTAAAAAATATATGAAGTGAATGAATATAGATTATGATGGTTTTCCCGGTTTGCGTTTCCAGTGGAAAAATATCCGTGTAATATGTGTATTTTCCATTGTATCTTTTTTGTTCTTTTATTGAAAATTTGTTTGCAGTAAATAATTGTACAAGGTTAAAATCTACAATTTCTACAACCATATTATCCGAGGAGTTTGGAAAAGAACATAACAAATTAATACACTTATCTTCTTCTGCAATCGTAATATTAATAGAGACAAGTTGACTTACCATAGTATTGAAGGAATTTGGATTCTCTATCACAAAATCGCCATATTCCATCCTAAGATGATACAACTTATTGCAAAGAAACAACTTGTTTACTAGGGACTTTGACTGATACAAATTCCTCAAATTTTCTCATAGTTCATTGGCTATAGATTCTCCTGAAATATTTAGTAACATCGAATCTTCCACGAAGATTCTAATCATACTCCTTGTTATTATATCTATCTTTTCATAATCTTCTTTCGATATACCAATAGATTGATTACTATTAGTTTCTGTACCAGTAGGTTGCATACCAGGATTTGCAAGGATCCATTCTTCTTTGTCTACAAGAAGGTCCTCCATATTAAGCTTCCATAGCTCAAATTTTTCACCATTAAACTTCTCAAACTTGATTCTAGAACTTATTTCCATTCTCTTTCAACACATCAATCACCACTGCAAAGATCCCATTGAACCCAGGTTTATCATATACCCAAGATAAACTCAAGATCTATCAATACCAAGCCAAACCCTCAACAATAAAAGCATCCCCATGAAGCCAAAAATGTGCTTTGATACCACATGTAAGTTTTAAACTTGTGAATTAAAGCAATGCATACAAATTCTTAAGAAAATAAATTAATCAATGGCTCATGCACATAGGACACAAAGATTTACATTGGAAACCCTTAACTGAGAGAAAACCATCATTCCTTGGTGTCACACCTCTCAAATCTTCATTGTATCAATTTCACCATTCAAAATATAATATATACAATATTTTAGGTATTTTGTAGCTACCAAAACCCTAATCCATTAATCTAGGGTTAATTTAGAAAACCGTTAAAAATAGTGAAAAATACTAAAATAGAAAAAATCGCCCAAATCATATGCACCCCCCACATACATGAAAATAATATAACACCTACCCAATAGTGGGTTATTTGAAAACACGTCTAAAGGAGTTCAGAGATAGAGGCCTCAGACAATGTTCACACAGTGAAGGAAAGAAATTTTCTTTGTGGATGTGACAATGAGTGGGGTGAAGGTGGATTCTTTGGTGAACACCACTATGACTCATAGATTTTTAATTGAGCGGACCACAAATTCACTCCATTGTAATCCTAAGAGAAACTCAACCATGTATAAGGTGTTCAACTCAACAATGGAACTAACAGTTGGGGTGGTTTGCTCCACACCTTTGAGAGATGGAATTTGGTTTTGAAATTGGGACTTGATGGTTGCTCCATTGGATGTGTTAGCACTAGAAGTCACCCTCAGATTGCATAGAAGGTAAGCCCAGTACCCATCAGTTTATACAGTAAATGTAAATGAGTTTTAAGAGGCCAAATGGAGAAGACTCAATGAAAATAACGTTCTAACTTAGAAATCTGGATTGGTATGCGCAAGCAATTGAGGTCTTGGATCAAATTCAATCAGTAAGTTGGAGTAAAGGTGAGTAGGAGGAAGAATTTGGTGAGAAAAGTGTGGAGGCCTATCATGAACATTAGGCCTTCCAACATCCTAAGGAATACAAGCTTAAACACAAGATCCTCTTGGATTCAAATTTCAAGGAAACTAAAAGAAATCATAACAACATTATAATCAAACATTCATCATAATACAGTCACAACAATCCATGTGAATCAGTAAATCATGAACTCTCTCAGTATCAGAGGAAAATAAGATGGATTAAGAAAGCTGACTTAGATTAATCAAGAAGTCTCAAATCAAGACATAACCAAAGAACCAATGTTCTTCATCAAAATATTACAATAGCGAGGAGCCTAGCTTAACCATTCGACCTTAACAAAATATCAAAACTATCTATAATACCCAGAAATAATGCAACCACGAGGAGTGTGATCAGACCACTACCTTCAAAGCCTTCATTCGACGCCTGCTCTGTCAGATTATGCAGGTTTTCTCATGTTAAATGCAAGCCAGGCACAATTATGTGATTTACAGGAAAAAATGTCCATAAGGAAGCTTTGGATCGTCAGCGTGCCTTCATGGCTGCGCTCTGCAATGCTTTCCATTTATGGGGTGAGATGAGGTCTCAACTGCTGCCCCCAATATTCAATAACTACCTTCATCAGGATCAGGATAGGGCCTGACACTCATGAATGTTTCTAGGCAGTGCCATACGGATTTTTTGAGTCAATCCCGATGTCTCGAGGCCAATAAAATATTCTTTTGTGACCAATACGGACGCTTTGGGTCTTTGGCGTAGCTCCTCTCCATCGCTCCATATTTAATGTGACCTAGGGCCATGAACCTACACAATTGCATGATTGCAGGCATGACCAAGGGTGGTTTGAAAGAAAACCTCTTTTGTCCTCACAATTCACCATGAACTGCCACGTGTCCCTTTCCAAAAGCCACAGTTTTGATTGTGGCCTACCCTTAAAATTTTAAAACATGCGCACCTTCCAACCCCACAATGGAGCATGAACGTTGATCTTGTGATATGAGATGTGGCTTCCTAATCAACGACCCAACTCTGGAGCTTTAGATCGATGGATCAGATCTTCCCTCTTTGAATCAACAACTGAGATCTGCTTCACGAATCGACTTTCGGGAATTTCAATTCTCAAACCACATTTCCCTCTAAGAAAAACCTCTAGAGTTGGGGATCTGATGATGCGTGGCATTCTGGATTCGGATGACCGAGATCCACTTCGGGTCTCTAGGACTTCGGGACTTCAGGATTTCTAAGCACTTCTCATTTCAAATCTCCCGAAGCTCATTTACCCGAAGGCTTGGATCAACTGCCACCTATCCCCTTTAATATCAACGAATCATATTCACTTCAGGGCCTTTTGTTCTGGAGCTATACTTCGTGCTATTTTTCACTCTTGAATGTCCGTGATTCGTTGATCTAGATTGTTCCTGGAATCTTCGTTGCTGAAAGATTAAAACTCTCTTTTTCTTATGCTTCAATATCGAAACAAACTGTTTAAGAAATCTTCTCTTTGTGTTCATGGTTGCGACCTTCATGATCAAGGATTTGGATGGCTGGCTGTGAGCTACGAAAATAGGGAGACCAGGGCGCACAAATGAACAAGGGAAAACAAAAAATGATTTTATCGGCCAAAGGGGGAAAAACTTCAAGACTCGGCATGTGAAAAGGATAGAGATAGGGAAAAACTACAGAATTAGTTAGAAACCAAAAACCCATAGGACTCTAACAAGTTCATGTGATAACATTTGGCTCCACAGGGGATGGCATGCTCCCTGTGAGCTGCCAAGAACCAATAGTTCTAGTGCCTTAGCTGTTGGGTTATGGAGTTCCTTATTAAAACCAAAAGTAAAAGAAAAAAAAGATATTTACAATGACATGGGAAGCCACTTTTGGCTCAAGTAAAAATCTTCTTCAGAAAATGCCCATTTACAGGGCTACCAAAAACTTCATCATCCTTCAAATCCCGCAACTTGTAAGTGTTATTTGAAAAAACCTTAGAAATTTTGAAGAGGCCAATCCACAAGGCCTCAAATTTATCATGCTTGCCTTTATCTTGTTTAGGTGCATACCACTTGAGTACTAGATCTCCCAGCTAGAAATCCTCTTTGGTCACCTTCTTATGAAAGGCCTGCTTGATCTTCTGTTGATGGTCATGTGCTTTGTCCAATAGTTGCTCTCTAGTCTGCTACACTTCTACCAATTGTTGTATTTTCCTAATCATATCATTTGGTTCTCCTTGGTAGTCTTGGAAGAATTTCGCCACCGGTAAGGAAAGATGATAAGGAAAAATGTCTTCAACTCCATATACAAGCTGGAAATGAGAGATACCAAGAGATCTCTTTGTTGTCACTCTGTCAGCCCAAAAAAAAAATTTAAACTTCGAATCCCATGCCTTCTTGTTGTCCTCTAACAATCTTTTGATGATCTTAATGAGGCTCTTGTTAGAGGACTCTGCCAGTCCATTCCCTTGGGGATAGTAAGGAGTAGAGTGAATGAATGTGATTCCAAACTGGTCACAAAACTTAATCAATGGTTCAGTCTTGAAAGCTGTAGCATTATCAGTGAAAATTCTTTTTGGACAACCAAATCTTGCCATAATATCTTCAATAAAACCAATGATTATCTTCTGGGAATCATTTCTTGTGGGAATGGCCTCTATCCACTTATTAAAGTAGTATGTGGCAGTCGAGATCCACCTATGCTGACCACTTGAAGCAAGATGAATTTCCCCAATAAAATCTAGGTCACACTGCTGAAAGGGTCCTGAAGCTACCACGGGCTTTAATGGCAAAGACTTGAGTTGTTTCTTTCCAGATAATTTATGAAACTTTACACAAGACCTGATCTTTGCATAGACATCAGTGAAGAGACGAGGCCAAAAATACCCAACCCTGAGAATATTGTAGGCTGTGGTTCTCTAGAAGTGATGCCCCTCACATAAACTGTCATGAAAATCATACATAATGTTTTGGGCTTCATGTGGGTTTAGACATATCAAAATAACTCCTAAAGGGTCTTTCCAATATAAAACTTGATCAATCAGACAATATTTAGTTGATTTGAGCTTCAAATCTCTTACCTTTCTCTTTCCCATGCCATCATGAGGCTATAACTTCTGTAGGAAAAATATAATGTCTTTGTACCAAGTACGTCCTGCCAACGGGGGTGTGACTTTAGGATATTCATTAGAGAACTCAACTTGTTGATTCTTTGAACAACTGCTGATGAAATTGACCCCCAAGGATTTATAATTAGATTAAGCCAGCAACCTAGCTAAACCTTGACCTTTAACCAATTTGGTAGGCTTTATTTCAAGATCAAATTCAAGGATTTTGGCAATCCACTTGCTCCTTCTTCCGTCTATGTGAGGATGAATGAAGATCTCCTTCACAGAGGTTGAAGAGACATATGCAATGAACTTTGAATGTATCACATAAACTTTGAAAGATTTGAGAGATTTAACCAAAGCATAGGCATGTTTTTCCATGATGCCATACTTTATTTCAGCATCTCTCAGTGCCCTACTGAAAAAGGAAATGGGCTACTCTAACCCTTCAACATTTTTCTGCAATAAAACAGATGCTATTGTGTCAAATGAAGAAAAAGATAAAATCATAAACTCCTTAGAGTAGTTAGGACTGATGAGCACAGGTGCTTCAGTCAAGGCCTTCTTTATTTGGTTAAAAGAGTTATGAGATTCAAAAGTCCATTTGATTTCATTTCCTTTCCTCAACATGACTGTAATAAACTTCACCAACTTAGCAAAATTTGAAACAAACCTTCTCAGAAAATTAATTTTCCCCAAGAAATAATGAAATTCTTTCTTGGATCTAGGGAGTGGAAAAGTTTGGATAGCCTCTACCTTGCTTGAATCAATCCTTACTCCCTCATTTGACACAATGTGCCCAAATAATTTCCCTTCTTTCATGGCAAATAATGATTTTTTTGGATTTAGAGAGAGGCCAAATCTTCTACATTTCAAGAAGACTCTTTTCAGATGATCATAATGTTCTTTATCAGATTGTAAGAACATTGTTATGTCATCCAAATAATTGACTACAAACTTGTCCTTCTCTCCAATAAAAGCTATGTCCATGGCTCACTGAAAGGTTGCTCTTGCATTCATCAATCCAAAGGGAATCTTAGCGTACGTCGTACATGAATGTGCCCCAAGGAGTGGTGAAGGTTGTCTTATCTCTGTCTTCAGGTAAGACAGAGACCTGATTGTAGCCAGAAAATCCATCAATCATAGACATCCTGGATGCACCCATCACCCTATGTAATATGTGTTCCATCTTGGGCAAGAGGTAATTATCTTTCTTAGGGCTTCTGTTCATATTTCGAAAATCAACACAAAGTCTGATTTCTCCACTCTTCTTTCTCACTGAGACCAAGTTGGCCACCCACTCAGAAAATCTCAAAGGAACGATAATATGGGCATCCAAAAGATTTTTTACCTATTTCTCCATAATAGGCATTAGCATAAGATTTTTTTGTCTCAATTTCTTCCTAAATGGTTTGGCTTCCTCCTTTAGTGGGATCTTATGCTCAATGATACTTGTGTCATATGTTATGAAGTCTTCATATGTCCAGGCAAAAACATCAACAAATTCTTTTAACAACTCAACGTATTCATCTCTTTGTTCTCTTGACAGGCTGCTTGACAATTTGACAAATTTTGGGTCCTTCTCTGTACCAATATTACACTTAGATACATCAACATCATCAATTGAGCCTTTAAAATTTATTTCCACATCGTTCCCATCGAACAATATTTCTAAAGGAACTAGTCCCTTTGGAATGTGGTTGCTAGGCAACTGAACAATATGGTGATTAGAAATTTTATTTAAAAATACATCAACATGAGGGTTACTTTTAGAATCATGATCTTGATCAATGTGTAATGCAGAGAACTCATCAACAGACTCAAGAAACTTTATGATCTCAAGATCATCGTCAAATACCTTCCAATGCTTGACATTGTCAGGTATAGAGGGTTTATATTTCACCTCTATATCATACTTGAGTTTAGGTGGCAGTGGGATTCTGAAATGGCTTGCCGAAATAGCCAAAGAATCAGCCATGGTATTATCTCTTCTTGGAATAAACGAAATGTTTAAAGATAAGAAGAAATTGTCAATTAGGTCCCACACCTCATTCCTGTAAGTCCTAAGCCTAGGGTGCTTAGCTTGATAAATATTTTTGATCTGATGAACAATTAGCTATGCATCTCCAAATATTGATAGCTCTTCTATCCCCGTGTCCTTTGCAACCCTTAAACCTAAAACAAGAGATTCATACTTTGCCACATTGTTGGTAGCTTAAAATTCTAACTTGTAGGACAAGGGTATGGTCTCTTAACACAATGAAACAAAGACTACTCCAACATCAACACCTTCCTTAGAAGAGGCTCCATCAAAGAACATCTTCCAAATAGGGGTAGTTGGAGGAGGGATTTCACAAAAAACAATGGACTGTTTTCTGATTTCAAGAGGAGGTTTAGGAGTATCAGTCAACTGTAATATGATGGATCCTAAATCAGTGTCAAAAGAAAAAATAGGATGGTTGGTGGGGTTTTATTCATCATTGATAATGTACGCGAGCTGGGCTTCCTTGTAGAGTCTCCTTTGTTCACTCTTGAACACAGGAATGGTGGCGTATGAAAGGTCCATCTGCAAGGTTCCCCCACTCTCTTTATCCAAGATCTAGATAGGAGCATCCCAAATTTAAGGGGGAACATCATCCACTACGATATCCATGACTACGCTCTTCATTGGCAGCTGGAACAGGGACACGAATAGGTCTTTGATAACCCCAAGGCACTTCACCTTTCTGGAGTCGAAAGAATACAGGTCATGATAGGTTTTTTTAACCTCCAACCTGAGCTCTTCCATGACAATATTAGGCATAATATTGTGATATGCCCCTGAATCCATCAAGAAATTATGAAACACCTTANCTAGAAGCCTGATAGGGCTTGAAAAATGCTCAAAAATGAAAGTGCTCAGAATGCAACAAAACCTATTCCATTGCGTCTGTCTCGTCTTCCTGATTTTGGTGGTATATTTACTTTGTCAAACGGGCTCCGTATGGAGAAGATATCGCGTTCTATCCGAAAAGTCAAACAGGCAAAAAAGGGGATGATTGTACAGTCCGTACAGTCCACGTGTCATGTTGACTGTGTAGACCATACAATCCATAAAACTGACATGGAAGCTTTAGTAGATGACACATGGCATGCTCAGGTGACGACACATGGCAGAGTGTGATAGGTCGGTTTGGCGTACAGATGGGCCAATCCTGAGGTGACACGTGTCACCACTGAAAGGGTGACACGTGGCACGGGTGACGTCAGCGGCTGACGTGGTAGGTGACAAGGAAGTACAAATAATTGACGTGGAAATAGACATGGGCGAATCAGAGGTTGACATGTGGCATTCACCAGTTTGTTGATTAGGTGCCACGTGGCCCAGTCAAGGGCTTCCACGTGGCACTCCATGACTGGTTCATTGGTTTATGTGTTAAAATTATTATGGATCGACCGGGATTCGAAACCAAGACCTCCTGTTGGGGCAAAGGACTGGGAAAGCCGGGCTAGCCAGCCCGCTGGCAGGTGGTGCTTGTAAAGCATTCGGCCAAAATTTTATTTGAATTCGTTTGGTGTATTAGCCGGCAGGGGAAAGGGCTGGGGCTTGGCCCTAGCCCTCGATGTAACTATATGACCACATTCATGGAATCGTGAACAAGCGTGTGTTGGCAAGATCATTGGCAGATCGGGTATCCCTCGGATCCCGGGAGGTTACCATGGGACCAAGGCTTTACCAAAATGCGCGGGCGGGGGGGGATTTGTTACAACGAACAACCTATGGCCATATGGCCTATTCATTTGCCAAGAAAACTGAGAGCGGGAGCAATGGAGGGGGGGGCAGCGCATGGGCGCGTGGCCACATGGCCCCCCATGTGACCGAGAATCAGTGGCGTGCATGGAATAAAGGGGCTTGCACCCAATACTATAGTATAAAGTGGGTTTTTTTTTAACAGAGTTTGGTTTTTATTATTAACTATGCTTATTTTTAGTGGATTCCCTCCATTTTTGGGGGATATTGGGCATTTTGGAGGCCAAATTCTTGGAGGAAGTTGGAGCTGAGCAACCAACTTCAAGGCTATATAAACCAGGCTTGTTTGAGGCTATTAGAGAGCGGTCGGAGCAGATTTATGCTGAAGAAAAAACAAGCCAAAGCCATGTTGATGCAGTGAAGCTTTTGAGGTGGAAACGATGTCGGATCATTTCTGGGAGCTCCAGACGTCCGTTTTGCGTGTTGTTTTCTTTGCAGGGTTCTAGAGATCTGGGAGAACATGACCAGATCATTCTTGTAGCCATTTGGCATTGCATCGATGCACTTTTGAGCATTTGAAATGGAATAAAGAAGCCTCCCCCATAGAGACAAATGCCTAGAGACGTAGGCAAAGTTGTGCCGAACTCCGTTATCAATCTGCGTGTTATGGTTTGCTGTTTATTCTTTCATTTTAAATCTGCATATGTGTATATGGTTGTTATAATTCCTCTTCTTTCCTCATTCTTTCATTAAGTTTCTCAAATGGTTAATTAACGCATGCAAAATTAAAACTCAACCATAGTCATTTAAAAGATCCTACAGATCAAGTGGTATCAGAGCTAGTTGACGTTTGGATTTGAGTTTTGCATGTTAACCAAGGAAAATCTACAGCGTGGTGAAGGCAAGCTTGTTGCAGAGAATCCATTAATTGGATTGAGAAAAAGAGCTTCTCACAACAAGAAGATGGCATCAGAAGAAGGGATTTCTCA
>SNQJ01S0043511.1:30785-50339 GCA_010110895.2 Picea sitchensis | reverse complement strand
CATTATGATTCCTTGTTTCCTCACATAGTTCCTACCATGTTTAAATTATGCCTACATATCCAACACAAATCCAATAAGTTGTCAAATTGAAGTTATATTATATGAATATAAATATCATCAATAAGATAAGCATTGAATAACTTTGGTCAATATGTCTGAAGTAATAAATGAGTATAATAATTAGTTCCCATCTAAGACTCTTTTATTTCTATAAATTAGATTTTATCATCCAAAATGAAGTATTTATTATAACTATTCCTTTAGTCAAAGGGCCTCTACAATTGGAAAAGACCACCAAAGTGGAAGACATTGGAAAAGACCACCAAAGTGGGAGACTGGTTCCTTTTTTAGCAATTTACTACACAAGTAGGTCACTCATGTCTTACACAAAGATGTGACCAAGACTCATGACAATATGTAGGACATGTGAAGCATAAGGGGAGATTTACTTACTCATTATCATTAGGTCTCACTAGATGGTTTCAAGATGTGTTTTGTCAACCTAGTCCAAATATAAATGACTCTTGGCAATGAATATTTCTTTCTCTTGTTATTAAATGAAGAACACAGAAAAATGCAAAACTTGGCGTGAATTACATAATCATGTTAATCATTGAGTTTTTTAATGAAATTTTTGTTTGAGGCCATAACTAAGGGAGCATATATCATAGTTTGGCCCGACTCACTAACCTAAGGAATCTTGATAGCTTGGCTAATGACCATTACAGATTACCTAAAACAAAATCAATCTATGAATAGATTGACTCATTATAGAAATACCAACATTAACAAAGTAATATAGATTTTCTGTTCATGAAAAATATCTTGAATCTTAGTGTTGATTCTTTGTGTAAATGTTTGCTAGCAAACACTTTGAACCTAATCAATCTATGAATAGGTTGACTCATTATAGAAATATCAACATTAAGAAAGTAATATAGATTTTCTATTCATGGAAAATATCTTGAATATTAGTGTTGATTCTTAGTGTAAATGTTTGCTAGCAAACACTTTGAACCTAGTTTTTAAGGATTTTGTCACTTGTAATTACTTATTTTTAATAATATTTTTTTAAGACTCTTGTACACTACGGAATTGTGTTAAAAAATACGATGCACTCAAGAAATAATTGTTCCATATATATAGATTCTTGTTCTTGAACTACAATCATACAATATGACACCAGATTATTCTTTGTTAAGTACAATGTCATACTCACTCTTTGCAATTCAATTCCATCTTACTCATAGTTGTTTATATTTGATAACAAAATGAATTCTACCTTTTTGCAAGATTTATTTCAACTCTTTTCCTTTTCATTTAAAGAGCAATGATGCCACAATATTAGTAAATTACACCAACGCACAAAATTTTGTAAATATCAACATCCCTAAAAAAAAGGTAAATATATTTGTATATACTACCAAAGATCTCAAATGATGAATAAATCCAAGGGATATAGGAAAGTGTCATAAAGTATTTGCAAAACTAGTAAAAATAGAGCTTCAAATGGAACTTTATGCCTTACTAGTCAATGGAATGGATATGTTATTATGTGTTGAATCGTGTAAGAAGTCAAATAGTCAATTAGGTCAGAGTGCGACTAAGTAGGAAGTTTTGTTGGGAAGTTCCACTAGGAGAGAACCGACCTAATATGGAAGTGATAGATTTACTGAACTATGCATAATTGACTTGAAGATCACAATGAGATAATTAATGGAAATAATGGATGCATGTTTCTGGAACATGTCAACAAAAACCTAAAAGGTTCTAAAGAATGTTTATTGGTCAATTCTTCATGTAGTATGGTCTATGAGTAGTTGAATGGTTGAGGACTAAGTTGATTGGGATTCTTGGTAGAATACCACTCAACGTTACCATGGAATAGATCAATCCTAATGGTTTCTTTGAGGGTGCATATATTAACCTCAATGAATTGACAAAATGTACAAGGGATTACAAGATCAAAAGCAACATGTGTATGTGGTTGACAGGCAGAGGTGGGGGTGAATTAGTTGTCCCGTGCTTAAACAATTATGCTTCTTTTAAAATGTTGCAGGCTTTCAATGATGATCACAATAATGCTGATGATTATTAGACAGCTTGCTCAGTCCATATGTAGAAACACAGGAGATAGATATTTCTGAGGGAAGCCCATGCAATTAAAAACCTCTTCTTTTGCTCCATGATAAGTATTATTTACATTCTTTACATTATCACTTACATATGAGCCGCCGGAGCTCATTTGTGAGGCTACAACCTCTATTTTTTCCAGCTACAACGTGAGAGCACCAGCTCTCTATTTTTTCTCTAGCACCCACTACAAAGGAAGCACCAATTCCTTGGTTTTCTCTAGTACCACCTAGAGGAAGGCACCTGCTCCACGGTTTCTCTGGCACATATAGAGGAAGCTGCTACTCACGTGTTCCAAGCTGCCCACTTGAACTATAGGGTTGGGTCCTCCTAGCACCTCCTTCCACCTAGATTGTGAATGTAGAGTACTTTAAAAGAGCCTATTACGGTGATGAGTGTTCAATATGACTTACCGGTCTCATCCAACGTGCAGATTTCTACTCGGTCTTCCTCCTTTACGTACATTCACGGCCATCCCTTTGCCCATTACGTTTCTTCTTCCTTTTGTGCTCCGTGTGCCATTCCCATTCAATGCCTTTTGTTTCCTAGCATTTAAGCTGTGCACCACCGTTTACTTCTTCCGCATTACATTGCTTCACCCTCGACAGCCACACCCTCATCCTTCTTTGTTGCCGTAGCATAGCTTTTGTGCACCTTGTGCATGTAATATACACAATGCCTCTGCCTGCTCACACCCAGCGTTCATCTCCTCCACATCTTCAGGATTATGCAATGCGATCATCATGCAGAGCCCTTGACTACAGCGTTTGCCCATGCGTTTTAGCATCAACGCTGGATGTCATCTTTGATATTCCTTAGCCTCTATGGAAGTCGAGACCCTACGTCTTCTCACAGCATAGTCGAGCTTATACTTTGTTTCGGAGTTACCAAACCTCAAGCGCTCATCCCACTTGTCGGTCAGCCTCCACAAGCTTGATCTTTTGTTCTACTGGTCGATCTCTTGAGACTCTTCACCTCCTCTGTCAATCACCCTCGAAGTGTATTTGAGTCCTCTGGTAAAACTCATCACTAGTTTCTACTTGAGTTCCTTTGTGTCGTGCTTTAGTAGCCCTCCGATCTCCTTGAGTTTCATCTGCATGGTTGAATGATCTTCATAAGCTTACCTTTATTTCGTATTTCATCATTTAGGCTTTCCTATGGCCAAGTGTCTTGCCAGTCCATGTCACAATCTCTGAAACTATGAAATGGAGTTTTTCTGTGCTATCTCCTTCCTCTATGACCATGGCCATGACAAGTGCTTGTTCATAAAGTGCTTTTAGAGATTTCACTTTTCGGCATACGGACTCGATGTTGAGAGTCTCGACTACTCCATCTGGTAAAGGAAAACCGGTCTCCAATACATCGAAGGGGTTGGATCCAATGGTCCACGATCTCTTGCCAGACATAGCGACCTGGATCATTTGATTTGACATTCAGTGGTGAATGTTGGTACTTCCAACTCTTAGATCCATTGAAACTCGAAATGGTGGTAAGGATCGCGGTCCCAATCAACCTTATGATCGGCAGCTCAAATCATTTTGCAATTTCGCATTTAGTGATTTCAATTATTCTTATTGTTATTGTTTCTTGCCTCTCAAGAGTACGTGATTACATTGTTGAAACCACGAATGGAGTCTTTGTTAATATGATCTTCTGCCCCGCATCCCTCTTGGATCAACGGTCAAGATCACATCGAGACCCATATCCGCAGCCTTCATTAATGCGATCGTAGTCCATGTAGCCTCGATCTAGCGGTTGAGATTATTTCACGATTTACTTCTCGGCGAGTTCAAGAGGTGAAAGGATGGAGCATTTCATAACTTTGACTTTCCGGTCGTGAAATGTTGATCGTGTCCGTGTCACGCCCATTAGGTGGATGGTCCTCCCTTCTTTCGAGATACACCTTCTCCTTGCACTTTAATGAATGTGAAAGTTCTCTCGATCCAGCAGATGGTGGAACTTATGCTTCGGATCGACTTTTTAGGATCTTTCCTCCTCTTCTTTGCATTCTTCTTGTCTACAATTGGATCTGATGGTCCTCCTTCTTCCCGGAATTTAAATGCGATCCAGCGATCCTTTGGCCTTCTCCTCTCGATCTTAGGCACTGCGATCGACTTTGTGCTAATTACTCTTGAGATTACTTTTTTCCTGTTTTTCATTGATGCTTACTTTGATCTTGTCATCAATGAGCCTCCCTACAATCCAACTGCCGTTGTTTCCATCTTTTCTCGTACTTTCTATCATTGACGTCTGATTATTAAAATGGAAACGTAAAATCTCCTTTGGCATTGATGGTAATAAAGGCACCCCTATTCTTTTTCTCCCCTTTGAAATCAATGTCAAAACATGCTCCCATTTGTTGCATTAATTTTAGGAGGTATCGAATGTAAGGTATTATGGAACTCCCCTTAGGGATGGACTCTCTTAGATATGGAGGCGGATGAGCCAACTTCTGTCTGATATATTCAAAAGGTGTCTTGGCTGGGGTTTTAGTAAACGTAATGCCAATTTGTTGCATGGTGGGAATGTAATGGACTTTGAACAATGCGATTAGTGACCTGCTCTCCGAGAAAATGATATTTTATGGGAATATGCTTGGTCTTGGAGTGGAAGACAATATTTTTTAGGCAATTTGATGGCACTAGTGTTATCACAATGAATTAAGATCGGTGCAGTGTATTTTACCTCTAAGTCCGCAAGTGTCGAATCATCCATAACTTTAGGTGCAACAATTATGACGTAATGTCCTCTGCCTCTGTGGTTGATAGCATGCGTAGCCGTGCTTTTACTAAGCCACATGCTGCTACTAATGAGTCACCTAGAAAAGATGCTCCTCCACTGGTTCTTTTCTCTCATCAACCACGGTTTGCCCAATCTACATCTGAATAATGAGTTAGCGAAGAATTCCTGAGTTAGGATACCCATGGAATATAAGTCATTGTTTCTTTTAAATGCCTAAATATCCTTTTGAAATCTAGCAAATGACTCTGTTTAGGAATGCTGGGCGGTATCTTCCTACCGATCCTACAACATCCATTATATGCAGTGAGATGTTGTGATGTACAACAGTACTTACTATTGGTCGATATGAGCTTTTATCAACATCGGGTGAATCATCATCCTTGTAAAATTTACATCCGGTTACCATAGGAGATTGGCCTTAGGTTTAGAATGCTCGCCGAAACCTTTTCAGCATTCCTCTTAGATATTTTCCTTGAAATGAACATCCCATAGGACCTCTAAGTAATTTCACCCGGACGAAAAAGGCCAGTTCTCCTATCATAGACATTTCAAATTCAGACTCCATGGTGAAAAAGCAAACCATTGTGCCAATGAATCCTTATTACATCAAAGATGATGTCATCTACATAGATAATATGATAGAGCAAATTATTATCTCTTTAACAATATCATATTGTTGTCGGTTGTTCCTCTCTGGAACCCTTTATCTTTGAGATACATATCCGGTCACGTGATACCATGCTTGAGGGGCTTGTTTTAACCATATAAAGCTTTCTTGACTTGCATACTAAGTCAAAGGTTATCGAACGGGTTGAAACCCTCACCCAGTTTGTTCCATAGACTTCTTCACTTAAATCTCCATTTAAAAATCGGCATCCATTTTGACGAGCGTTAAAACCTTTATGACAAGCATAGGCAAGAAACATTACATTAGCTTCTAATCTTGCTATGAGCACAAATATTTCATCAAAATCCAGTCCTTCCTATCGAGCATAGCCTTTATAGACTAACCTTGTTTTTGTTCGATAACTTGTCCTTGCTCATTCAGCTTATTCTTAAAGATCCATTTGGAGCCAATGGCGTTTTACCTTCAAGTCTTTGAACCATCTCCCCGTATTGTTTTCTCAATCTGATCAGAGTTCTTCATTCATTACTTTAACCAAGTGGTCATCTTTGTTGGCTTCACTAAAATTCTTAGGTTCAACATGGATATGCAAGCTATATGAGATTGTTCGGTGTTTTTATTAACTTTCTCATGGTTTGTACACCTTTATCTTTCTCAGATTATCGACTTGGGGATGATTCTTTTGAATGATTAAGGAGGAATTTGTGGTCAACCTCTTGATTTGAGTCTGTCTGGGTGTCTAAGTCTTCATCTGATTTAGAGGCTTGGTTTCTGATTCTTGGGCCTATTCATCTTTAGATTTAGTTGTGTCTTCTGTAGAGACTCATTACTATACACCTCTCTATTTGGGATTCCTTCATCGATTTTTACATCAATGCAGTCAAACATTTTATCTGACCTCTTATTGCCAGCATCTATATCCTTTACTTGTTTGTAGCATACCTAAGAAGATACCTAATGCATCCCTATCATCATCATATTTGCAAGGGTTCTCATCGTTATTCTTTATGTTACTCCCAAAGACTGCGAAGTGTTTGGATTGGTAGGAGTCTTCAAACCATAATTCATAAGGTGTCTTGTCACTTTTGTGGTCTAAGGTGGGCTTTGTTAAGAACGGACCCGTTGTGGTATTATTGCTTCTACCTTCTAGGTTTGACCAATGTTCTTCTCATTCATCATTGACTGTGTTTCCTACTGCTTTGTTTGTTTTGCCTCTCAACAACTCCATTTTGTTGTGGAGTTCTTGGGATTTATTAGTATTCTCTCATGATCCATGCTCATCATGAGAATTCCTTGGGAATCTCTTGACATAAAATATCCTCCACAATCTGATCTTTCTGCCTTTAACCTCTTGCATGTTTGGTTCTCAGTTAAAGCCTTAATGTTAAGCTTCTCAAATGCTTCAGCTTTTTTCTTTAAGAAATGCAACCCAAAGTAAGTACGGAGTAATCATTGATAATCGGCATGAAGTAGTTTTCTTTCCCTATGCCTTCTTGTCTTGATGGTTTCCTGTAAATCCATATGAACTAGTTGGAGTTGTTTCTTTGTTGAAGTAAACTCTTGGACTTAAATTGTGTGTCATGTTTGCTTCCCTACTTAGCGGAGGTTTACACATTGAATCTTGGGGCTTTGATATTCTCGAGATCTTTCTTGCCTCGAGGTTTTTGAGTTTGATTAAGTGGTCAAAGTTTAGAGTAATCCAAGTCTCCTATGCCATAACCAAGCAATTCATGTTTGCTCAGATGACATTCTTCTCTGTTTTGTTTTAACACATATACATTATTTTACTTTTGTCCTTATGCCTTTGGCCACCACTTATCCTGAGAGTTTATAGACTTTATCTTACTGAGTCCTTGGACATGAACAACATAGCATCCTCTATCACACATTTGACTTGCTTGAGCAATTATGTTCGGCCATCCTAAGTAGAACATCTTGGGGCTTTTCCTTTCAAATTACCAAAGCTCCCATCCCTTTACCCTTTATTTTCCATGGAGCATAATTTCCAAAGGTCACACTACCTGATTTATTTTCCTTGAGTAAGCTTTTACCGTTGTCTCTCGTCGCTGTGTTTGGAGGATCCACTATCTATATACCAAAGATTCGTTTTCTTTGAA
The DNA here is from genome assembly GCA_010110895.2 of Picea sitchensis. Lineage (NCBI taxonomy): Eukaryota > Viridiplantae > Streptophyta > Pinopsida > Pinales > Pinaceae > Picea > Picea sitchensis. The sequence continues at coordinate 42,722 of SNQJ01S0043511.1, read as the reverse complement.
ATAGAACAATAACTAATCCCACATTTGTCACTTTCCTTCTTCTTCAAAAATTTGACATTTTCAGCAGGAGATTTGAATCTAGTTCATAGTTCCTTAACCAGTGATCCAATAGATTTATGTCAAAGTTATATGATAGGTGTATTCAACCTCATTATTCAATAGGTCAAACTTTTGTTGTTGCTTGATGTTGTCTACTTGTTGTTGATTATTTCTTAGCCCTCATAGTTGTCTAGACTTGGTGGCAATTTACTTGATGCAGTGAAGTTATTATGATTGTATCATTCTTTGTTGTGAGAGTATTTATTCGCTGAAATCTTAATTGCTCATGTCTAAGTCTTAAGGAACAATTCTAACTTGAGACCAAAGTTAGAACGGTAGAAACAATATGTGGAAAAATTCTTTGTACATGGAAATGGTTGTCTTATTTGTGCAATCCCGATTTCTTCTAGGTGATGGCGTCTTTTCAACCACGATGAGCATTACTTCTTTGTTCCTCTGATTAGGTTAATATTTTCCTTTACTCATCTTGGGTAGTTGATTTTCTTCCTTTGTTCCTGCAGGTTCGTTGTTGTTATTGGTTTGTACATTTGGCCAGACATTTGTGGTGTCGTTCTTGTCTTGCCACAACCGTTACCCTCTTCATAACCCAAACCGGTTTTCAACAGTTCCTTTGTTGATTTGGGATGGTGAAAGTGATCATACGAGTCTTTGATGCTTAACTTGATTACGGTTAGCCACCAATTTCGAAGCTTAGCATCTCTTTCTGGTTTCCTTCTTCTTCTAATTCTTCACCACCTCGCCTTTTTTTGATAATTGTCATTTCATAATGTCTTTGATTTTCTTCACCTCTTCTAATTCTACTTTTAGTAGGACAAGGTCTTCATCAGAGTTTTCTTGTCTTTCGAGCGTATCGTGATTGTCTTTGTTTTTACTTGCTCTTGATTCTTAATGCACGTCAATCTCTTCCGATTACTTGATCAGTTCTCCTTCCATGTCAGCCCGCAACTTCTTCTTCATTATAATCACTCCCTATGATTTTATTACCATAATCCTCTTTGGCCATGGTATGGGAAATCATTGGTTTATCTTCAATAGAGTCATTTTCTTCATCATCTAAGGATCATCATCATTGTTTCGCGCATAATTTTTCTTCTTAAAGTCATTTTCTTTAAAGAATTTATGTGTTTGTGCTTCTCCTCGTCGTCGCATGTCGATCCTTTCCTTTGTGGGGACATTTTACTTTGAAAGATGACCTATCCTACCACAGTTGAAACATTTCAAGGCGGTTACCTTTGTGTTGCTGATCCCTTCTTGGGATCTCTTCATAGGTTTTGATTCAATTTCATCCGGCTCAAAATCCTCATTCTTGTCTTCTTTAAATGATGCTTCTCTGGAGGTGGGTTTATCTTTAACTATTCTCATTTCTATTGATCCACTTTTTCCTAGAAGTTGACCAAACTCCAAGGTTTTTAGATCATTTAGTTCTTCTATAGCATAGACCTTCGTGTTGAACCTATCGGGAGAGATCTCGGATTTTCTGAACTAAAGAAGGTTCCTTAATTGTTTCTAGTGCTTTCATTGCATTTACCATTTCTTTACTCTCGAAAGTATTTTCAATAGTTTCATCTTCCTTCATCTTGATTTAATTTCAAGCTGCGATACATGAGTTTGAAGCTTGGCATCCTTGCACCTTCTCATTACCCTCATGGCCAGTTTGTCCCACATTTCTTTGGCAATTCCTAAGTGCATAAATTTTATGAATTCTTCTAATACATGAAGCCCTCAAGATAGCATTCATAGCCTTGGCATTGAAGCTAGAATTATGTTTTGTCATCCTTATTAGCTATTACAAGCGGCTTTACATAACCGATTATCTACCACATCTCATATGTCTGCACCTAAAGCCATTATGGGTTCTCATTCTAACTTTCGGAAGGGAGGAAAAGTTTGTTCCATTGAGCAGACCTTGTTGGTTGAATTTTGTTCATGAAAGCGGCATGTTTAAGCTCTGGATATACCCTTAGATAAAGAAATTTGGATCAGTATAATTGTTGGAAAGCGAGAGTGAATCAGTTGTCCCGATATGCGTTAATAGCACTTCTTTTAAAATCTTTAAAGGCACTCTATTATTAATCCACAATAATGTAGGGAAATAAACAATAACAATCGACTATCGATCCACATATATGAGAAACAGGGAACAAATATTTCTACGGCGAAACCCATAAAGGTAAAACCTCTTCTTCTTTATATGATAAGTATTATTTACATTCTTTACATTATCATACATATGAGCATCGATTCATAATGAGGCTACAACCTGTTTTGCAAAATTTGCAACTTGTTGAGAACACCAACTCTCTATTTTTCTCTAGCACCCACTACAAGGAAGCACCAACTCACTGGTTTCTCTTTCAACTAGAAGGAAGCCACCTATGGTTTCTCTAACAACTAGAAAGGAAGCTACCTCTGTGTTCAAAGCACCATGAACCTCAGAGACCTCATTCCTCCTAGCACCTCCCTTCCACCTAGATTATAGATATGAGAATGTTACTAAAACTTATCACAGTGATATAGTGTTCAATAATAGCTTACTAGTCTCATCAATGTTCTACAAGATTTTTCTTTCGATCTTCCTCAACATCTTCCTGCATGCATCCATTTGCCCATTCTATTAATGCGCCTTTTTATGCTCTGTGTGCCATTCTCATTCAATGCGCCTTTTGTTTCCTATCCATTTCGGTTGCTGCACCACTTGCTTACTTCTTCACGCCGCATTACTTCACCTCGGTAACCACACCCTCATCCTTCTCTATCAGCCGTTATTGCCATAACCACAGTACCTTATTGCGTACAATATCATGATGCCTCTACTGCTCACCATTCATCTCCTCCACATATCCCGAGTGCTCATGCGATCATCATGGTAACCTTGACTTCTCTGAGTGGTTTCCCATGCATTCCATCTGCTTGGATGTCATCTTTGAGATTCCCTCGACCTCTCTTGTGATCGAGACTCTCACGTCTTCTCACGGCATGATCGGGGCTTATACTTTCGTTTGATTCAAACTTCAACTCTCATCCGCTTGTCACTTTCGCCTCCTGACGGTCTTTGTTCTATTGGTTGGTTCTGGGAACTTGCTGCGTAGTCCACCTCGAAGTGTCTTTGGAGTCCTCACGGTAGAGACTCATCAGCACGGTTTGCGGGTTCATATGTCGTCACGATAGTAGCCCTCCGATCTCCTTGAGTTTCATACGCGCCATTGAATGATATTCATTATCTTGCCTTTATTTTGTATTTCATCATTTCGGCTTTCCCGTGGCCAAGTGTCTCGCCAATCGATATGCAGCGTCTCGAAACTCCGGAAGCGAATCGGTACACTAGCTCCTTCCTCAATATGACCATGGCCGCTGGGCAGGGCGTTCGCCAGAGTGGTTGCCGATTTCATTTTGACGTTTACGGACTCGATGTTGAGGTCTCGGCTTCTCCATCTCCCGGTAACCGAATTCCCGGTTTCCAATACATCAAAGGGGGGTCGGATAAATGGTCCACGATCTCTTTGAACCAATGGCTTAGATCATTTCCGTTCGGCATTCGTGGTGAATTTTCTTGATGCGTAACTTCGATCACAAAGGCGCCGAAATGTGGTGTGGGATCAATGGTCCCCAATCAACCCTTTGATCGATGGCTCAAATCATTTCATGATTTCTCATTTGCCCGATTTTGGCATTCACGTAATTGTTTCTTGTCTCTCAAATCGTGATTCCACGAAACTAAAATGGAGTCTTTGACATGCTCTTTTCTTCTACCACATGCCCCTCTTGAATGGGGTAAAGATTTTATCGAGACTTCACAAATCCACAAGCCTTCGTTGTTCCTAATCAACAGTCCATATTTGGCCTCAATCGGCCGGTTGAGATTATTTTTCGCGATTTACATATCCCAGCGGAAGTTAGAGAGGTGAAAGGCTGGAGCATTTCGTACCTTTGACTTTCCGGTTAAGCGAAATGATGATCACGTCGCGGTATTGCATTGGGTGGGTAATTCCACTCCTTCTTCGGAGTTTTATTACCGCTTCTCCTTGCACTTTGTGAATATGCGGTTCTCCGATCAGCGATGGTGAAGTATGCTCAGATGGCCTTTGAGATCCATCCTCCTCTTCTGATGTTCTTCTTGTCTGTCGAATCTGACCCGGTCCTCCCTTCTTTGAGAATTTAAATGGATCCAACGATCACTAGCGCTTCTCCTCCAGAGATAAAGACCTTTGTGATCAACTTCTACATGCCCTAATTCCTCCCGAGCTTACTTTGTCCTATTTTTTCGCCGATGCTTACTATGAATCTTGTCATCAATAGCCTCCTAATCCTTTGCACATTTTACGCCATCATTGTTATTTTTTCCATCAATGACAAACCTAGAAGATATATGTAAAAGTATTATAGCGATTATGGTGCCTTCGACAACTATTAGACAATTCATTTTCATTGGGAAATTAATCAAATGACGTAAGTTGAATTGATTGTTCAAATTGGCGTATGAAGGAACAATTGTAACTATCTCTCTTAGAGATGGGCCATAGAATATGAATTGCTAGAGATTGAGAGAGGTAGAAGTTTGAAGATTTCAATTGAGAAATGATGCAATTATAGATCTACAATTGGAAAAAGACCACCAAATTAAGAGACATTGAAAAGGACCACCAAAGTGGGAGGCTGGTTACTTCTTGAGCAGTTTACTACACAAGTGGGTCACTCATGTCTTACACAAATCCAATAAGTTGTCAATTTGAAGTTATGTTATATGAATATAAATATCATCAATAAGATAAGCATTCAATAACTTTGAGTCAATATGTGTGTGAAATGATAATAAATGAGTATGAGTAGTTCCCATCTAAGACTCTTTATTTCTATGAATTAGACTTTATCATCCAAAATGGAAGTATTTGGTATAACTATTCCTTTAGTCAAGGGGTCTCTACAATTGGAAAATAACACCAAAGTGGAAGACATTGAAAAACAACACCAGAGTGGGAGAATGGTTCCTTTTTTGAGCAGTTTACTACACAAGTAGGAGTCCTTAGTGTCTTACAGAGAGATGTGACCAAGACTCATGACAATATGCGACGTGTGAGCATGGGGGAGTTGCCCATTGTCGGTGGGTCTCACAAGATGGTTTCAAAGTTGTGTTTTGTTAATCTGGTCAAGTATGAAGTGACTCTTGGCAGTAGATATTTTGCTTTCTCTTGTTGTAAAAGATGAAGAACGAATGCAAGAACTTGCATGAATTGCATAGTCATGTTAATCATTGAATTTTTTGGATAGAATTTTTGTTGAGGCCATAACTAAGGGGAGCATATGTCGGGAATCAAATGCAATATAGGGCCATCCATGCTCAAAGTGGTGTGGTTGGATGAAATACATTCCATGTCATTTTCCTTGCATCAACAATGGGAGGTGTTTCCTTGGGAAGAGTGGCGTTACGTGGAAGTACAAGGTGTTTAAGGGATTGAGGGAATTCTTCATTGTACATGCAACAAACATACCTTATGTATTCACTTGTTGAGAAGTGGTGAAGTGGTGGTATTAAAGGTGTTATAGATCAAGGTATCCAATGGATTTTATTTATAATGTGAGAATCTCATCTAATAAGAACATCGTTTCATGTGTAGAAATCTTTCAATATCCTCAATATTGAATATACTTTATAATCTACTTGCATTATTAAAGCCATACAACCTTGATATTTAATATCATCAAAATATTTTGAATACATTTTACAATATAGATTCACATTATTAAAACCTACAACCAATGTTTTTGTAGTTAGTGAAAAAGTTTCAAAATGCTTATAACTTATGAAAAGAGTTTAATATGAATTTAACGATAAACAAGGCATTGTAAAGATGCTTTGTAAGCTAAAATTTGTAAGAACTTATGATACTCTAATGTGCATATTTAAACTTATGAGAGGATTTTGGAATCATACCTCCTCTAGAAAAGGACACGGGCCAAAGGTTTGAAGATCTTGAATTACTAAAGGTGATATGCCTTACTGTTGTTAACCATTTATTGATGTAACATCCATTATGGCATTTGGGAGCTTATTCACATTTTTTTTATACTACCAAAGCATCGTATATCAATATGTGTGTATTTATATTATAATAGATTATTAAAGCCATACAACCTTGATATTTAATATCATCAAAATATTTTGAATACATTTTATAATATAGATTCACATTATTAAAAACCTACAACCAATGTTTTGTAGTTAAGTGCAAAAAGATTGAAAACAACATAACTTATGAGAGAGATTTAATATAATTTAACGGTAAACAAGGCATTGTAAGATACTTTGTAAGATAAACTTTGTAAGAAACTTATGATACTCTAATATTACATATGTAAACTTATGAGAGGCTTTTGGAATCATACCTCCTCTATAAAAGGACACAGGCCAAAGGGTTGAAGATCTTGAATTACTAAAGGAGATACGCCTTACTGTCATTAACCATTTATTGATGTAACATCTAGTATGGAATTTGGGACCTTATTCACATTTTCCGTATACTTCCAAAGCATCGTATATCGATATGTAGTGTATTTAATTGTAATAGAATTGTATTATATTTAACTTTAATAAGAGTTGTTTATGAATACCACTGCTTTCTTGTAGTAATCACAGTAATAGTCCTTAGTTTCCCATATGATTAGAGTGAGTTGGTTCAATGCTAATACACATGATAATACATATTAGAACATGAGTTATCAACATATTCGTGACCAATCAAAATTGAGTAAGTTTGTTCATTCATGTATGCTCTTCACTTCCATGGATATTTTTCTATTAAATTTCAAAGTTTTAAAATGTCTTAACATAATATTACCTTAGTTTTAAAAAGTAATATTCACTCCAAGTTAAATATTTCTTTCAAGCTTAGTTATTAAGAGGATCCATACTGGAACATATTATCATAGACTCGTATAATCAATTCAATTTGACTTCCAAGAATTTTTCTCATATATTGTTTCCAGATTTCAACCACCTATTGACTTTAGACATTAGAAAAGTGGCATTCCACCTTTAGACAGTTACATCCCTCTTGTAGTAATACATCCCTATGCTCTTGTATTAGGAAGGGATTGGGCTAAGATTGTTGATTTTCACTTTTTATCAATAATTGGTTTTCTATCATTTCTCCCTCATAAAATTATGACTATTACCTTAATTAGTCCTTATTATTCTTATTATCAAGACCTTGGACCCTCTTATGATTGATGCGGAGAGTTTTTTATTGTTTCAATCTAATTGTTTTCAATGAGAAGTTATACTATATTTTGGAGGAATTTATTTGTCCATTAACTTATTTATTTATTTGATGTATTTCCTTATTTAAATGAGGTACTATATGTGCAAATATATCATTGATATAATTTTTTTTTAAAGATGGTACATGAGATTCATCCTATTATTGTTTGCATTGTATATACCAATGGAAATTATTGATGAACTTGAAGATCACGTGTTCGTTTAATGATGTTACAAAAATTGTAACATCCAAATATTCTACGGGCCCTACAATTTAACTGCTTGCAGGCTAATAAGATACTCAGTTTGGTTTAAATCCTAATGGTCAATATGCATCATTGTTGTTATATAAGTCTTTCAATAAAAGAGGTAGTGACATTGTTTTCAGTCATTCGTAATCTATCAAATCAATCTAGTGAGCCCATTAGATCTTTTTCTTGTTCTAAGGACTTGTAGTGGGACTCATTATTCTATTATATCAACCAGAACACACATTCAATTCTCTTATCATTGTTCAACTGTAAAAATAAATGACAATCAATTATGATCGACTTCATCTTGATTCATGGGTTTGAGTGGACATATAACATGGTCAATGTTACATTAATGAAAATAGGTTAAAATAACAACATTGAAGATCAATGTGAAACATGAGATCTCTCATAGAAGCATAATATTATTATGTTTAGTCACACAAATATCATTAAAATTGTGTATTTAAAAATCTTTACAAGTTGTGCAATTCCTAGATTCTTCCATGTTATTAAAGATGACTTGTGGGAACTTCAAAAATGACAAAGTAGACTAAAAAAAAAAAAATATGACTCATTTTTGAATTCTAGAATTCTTGGGTTATCATTACCAGACTTCATCACAGTTGGTTTAACTGCATCCTTACATATTACTATGTAATTCCTTATAACAGCTCTGTGTAATTCCTTACAGTAACTACAACTATAAAAACTATAATAGCTATAACATCATACATAACTACGATAACAACTTTGTGTAATTCCTTAAACAGCTTTGTGTAATTCCTTACAGTAACTACTACTATAACAACTATAACAGCTATAACATCATACATAACTACTATAACAACTCTGTGTAATTCCTTACAATAATATGCAAATGAATATATAATTATGCCCATGTGGCCAAACTGTGGGCATTCCCATGGCTTGGCCACAGGGCTGGCTTCCCGCGACCAAGGCATAGTTCAATGGGACTATGCCTTGGCCACAGGAGGCCAGACCTGTGTCCAAGCCGTGGGCATGCCCACAGCTTGGCCACAGGGCTGGCCCCACACGGCCAAGTCATAGTCCATTGGGACTGTGCCTTGGCCGCAGGAGGCCAACCTTGTGGCCAAACCATGGGCGTGCCCATGGCTTGGCCATAGGGCTAGCTTCCCATGGCCAAGGCACAATCCCAGTCAAGATTAAAACTAAAATTATAATTATAAATATAAACTCAAGGTATTTTAGTTTTAATTTTAAATATTAAAACTAAAATTATATACTCAAGATTGAAAAAATACCTGGAGTTCGGTGCGCCCACGCTCACAAATGCCAACATGGCCTACACTCATGACCTCTGCACTCACATATGCGCTCGCCTACACGACCTTCGCTCACAACCTCTACACTTACAATCAACAACAAAGTTCATAAAACGGCAACAAAGTTCGTAAAACGTTTTATGATCAATGTGTGGTTGATATATAAATAAGCTTTCGGATGAAATATTGTTCGGCCGAAAGATAGTTCGGCCAAACAATCGTTTGGCCGAAAGAGTATTTCGGTCGAACAATCTTTCGGCCGAAAGGGTATTGCCGGAAAGAAAATATCCGGCCGACTAAATTTTTACATGCAAATCGAGGGTGCGGTCAATGCACCGTTTGATTTGGCATTTAATGTTTCGGACGAAAAATAGTTCAGCCGAAAACAATATCTTTCGGCCGAAAAATAATATTAGTTCGGCCAAAAAAAGGTTTTTTGGAATTTTGGAGACCTGATTGTCACGAAAGTGTAACCCACCTCCGTGATTTCACCCACCTCTAATCTACATCAGATTCAAACTAGCAAGTTGGTTTAAGTCAAGAACCTATGAGGGAGTTAAGCCTGATCCCACTATGATACCAAGTTTATTTTTCAAGAGAGATGATATTGTGTGTATTCTTTTAATATTATTTAATATGCAAAAAAATCACAATTGAAAAATAGATATTCACAAAAGAAACAAGATATATCCTTAGGGAAACTTTCAAGGGGGAGAAAACCCTGCAAACTTTCCTCAATATAGATTCCTCCAACATGTACAATGTCATACAAAGCTCTTTCAAAAAATCAAGACCAAAGAGACCAAGATACGAACCAAGAATAACCTCCTATATAAGTGCATACTACTCTCTTGTACTTATGATCGATGATATATCAAAATGAATCGATATAACCTCTATTTATACTCTAAAAGACCTAAAAGACATGACTTTTCAATAAACCCTTTCACAATTACATTTAGGAATAACTAGTACAATTACACTTAGGAATAACTTATGAAATTACATAAAATCTCGACAGTCTGGGTGTCTCGATACTTCAACTGTGCCACTACTCATAATCATTCAACCTTTATTGTTGAAATTCCAACGTATGAACTAACTGAGAGGGGGGGCGTGAATCAGTTAGTGTAGATTATTAACCATTTACTCTCATTTTTAACTTTGAATCATTAATCTTAGTGGCAGTGAGNTCAATGACAACCTTAACCATCTGCGTCAGTCTTCTGTTATAGCCATATCTCCAACATTACATTTAGGAATAACTAGTACAATTACACTTAGGAATAACTTATGAAATTACATAAAATCTCGACAGTCTGGGTGTCTCGATACTTCAACTGTGCCACTACTCATAATCATTCAACCTTTATTGTTGAAATTCCAACCATGATTCGTTGATCATTATAAACCACGCTATTGCTTCTCTATAGTCTCCCTCCTCTGTAGACTTCTTGTTTTCCCATTCAAATTATAGTATTAGTTCTTTCTTTTTGTTGCTAACATTTGTTGATAGATATTCACTAGACATTCTGGGTTGGCGGTGGAAGCATTATCCTGCTATGATATGCTTAGGTCTCCTATTTTAGGACATGAGAGTGGACACAATATAACTTGATAGTTGTTCCCAAATATTGTCTGATTATTTGGTCTCTTGATCTATTTGAGGTAAGTACCATAGTGTGTCTATCCTTGCTTCCCAAAGGTCATGAAATTGAAGATGGATTCAAGTCTCTAGTGGTCCTCTCGAGTCTCAACATGGTTGTTTGCAACCATCTATTCTTTTCTAGGCTTTCTCTTACATTTTTCATTCTTTGTAATGAAGTTGGATGTTTTTACCCCCAGGAAATACTGGCTTTCAGGAAAAATATCACTTTCGTCATCTGGATTGAAACTTGAGGGTTTTCCTTGCTTTATGAGATTCTAGTATTTGCAGAATGGTGAAGGATACAAGTCTCTTCTATTATTTTCAATCTAGCTATGTTTAGTTCGGTGATTAACTGAGAATGAATTAGAGTATTTAAATTATTGTTTTAGTTCCATACAGGCCATTGTAAAATTAATTTAATAATAAAAGAAAAGGGAAGTAAATTTCGTTCAATGTATACAAGCAACTGAACATAGTTACTTGAACGGAATAAGAAACTAAGAAATCAACCAGATTTCAATACACTTTTGTTAATGAATTCAGAAGATCGTCATGATCGTCAGAAGAGGGTTATGGTATTCACTGTGGGAGATAACACCATGGATAGAGATTACACAATGTCAGATCGATGAGAAGTTGAAAGCTACAATGGAAACAAGTAGGTGCGTTGGGGCACTAAGGCGATGGCGAGATGGGGATGAGGAGGTGGCAAGGGGCTGAGCAACATGTCAGGAGGTAGAGAGGCATTGATAGCACCATTGAGGCATTGATAGCACCATTGATAGCACCATTGCTTAGACTACAGTGCAACATTGTCAGAAAAGCTTTGCAGACATCGAATGCAATGCATCTATCATCTAATTAAATGCACAAGTGTAGTGTTTGCTACCTGTTCAATGTATGAAATAATTTTTATTTTCATTTTTAAATTAATTTATGAATCTAACAAATAAATTAAAAATATTTCCCTCCACAAGGAGAATTAAGTACCATAAAAAATTTATAGACCAATCAAAAAAGAGATACTATAATTTAAAAAAATAATTTATTTTTCAAAATATTCAAGTTAATATTTTGTTTACCAAAAATATTAGGTTTTGTTTTACAAAGTGGGTGAACTAATCGAGAGTCAAAGGGATAACATTGGAAAATATTTTACGGGACTCTAAAATTCACCAATTAATAAAGAAGAATGCACCAATTAATAAACGGTCAACGATGGTTGACCGCGAGCGGATTGCTAATACTAAAAATACCAATGCTAATCTAGATCAATGATTACTCCATAACCAATGGTAAACAAATTTCTCTTGTATATAGAAGTTGTATATAGAAGGAGAAAACGTTAATGTGGAGTTTTTACTATTTTATTTTCCTTTAATGTAGAGTTTGTACTATTTTATTTTCCTTTCACCT
>SNQJ01S0043511.1:0-30744 GCA_010110895.2 Picea sitchensis | reverse complement strand
GTATAAGTTTGAAAAATCATTATTATCATAATTTAGTAGATATATATTATTATTATTAATAATAATTTATTTTTAAGATTATGACTAAACTAAATATCATTTGGTGTAGTGATTTGATTACTAAAATTTATGGAAATATACATACTCTATTACTTTCTGAATTTGAACTTGTAACCTCCAAAAAAAAACACACAAATATGTAATTTAAAATATCAATTACATTCTCTAAAATTTTATTTATAATATATTATATTATATCTTTTTTTAATAAAAAAAATATCATACATAAGTTTTTAATAAATGATTGAGATATTATTAAAAAAATTGAAAGATATATCGTTTTTGTCATAACCATGATTTTTTTTTAAACGATGAATGGCCGCATGTCATTTTATATATTATATATATTTAGATTTAACAAAATTAATTTTATGATAGGTTTAGAGTCACACAATGATTGGGAAAGGACATGAGTGAGGTACAAAACATAGCGCTAGAGTGAGGTACAAAACATAGCATTATTTCTTTTTTTTTGTTTCCACTTGTTGTAAGTGTTTGATTATTTTGAAACAATACTATGAACTCAACATGTTATTACCAAAAGTACAATTTAGATAGAGAAAATAACACTTAATCCCACAATCACATAGTAATGAACTCAACATGTTATTAACAAAAATACAATTTAGATAGAGAAAATAATACTTAATCCCACAATAACCTAAGCTAAACTCAAATGACAATCCACTATCATGAATTTATTAATTATTTTATAATAATTATAATATAAAGTGATAATAACTTATCCATACTTAATACAAAACTTTTTTGTCATATTTATTTAATAGGAAAACATAACAATTTTTGTTATCTCATAAACTCCCATTAACGAAAACCATTCTTTATATGGCACTCTTCATCAAGGAATTTATACTTATTATTAATTTGAATGAATGCATTTGATATTTTCATAGTCTAAAAGTCCTACTAAGTGATTTTTTTCCGAGGATTTTTGCTCGAAATTTAGCAAGAAATTGATAGATCCTCATTTTTAAGTGATTATTTCTGTATAATTTGAGTGTCTCAAGAATTTTTTTAACATGTTGAATCCGTTTATCAATTCAGAAATATATTTTTAAACAACAAAAAAAACCATTTCATAGAACAACTAGACAACACCTTTAATATTACTTTGTGATGATTAGTAAAAACTACTATTTACTTTATTACTTGGATTTCATTTGACTTATACTTTTTAGTAATTTTGACACATTGTCTCAAATACATATCTACTTTATTTATTTCAGTTTGTTAGATTTTATAGAAAACACATTAATCAATTCTTTTTTATTTGTGTTTTTATATTTTCATCTATTTATTTGAACGCTTTGTTAATATCAACATTTTTATTTTTTTAACAATTTCATTGATTTGTGTTTTCATATTTTTCATCCATTTATTAAGCAAATGGTTAATATTAACATTTTTATTTTTTTTACAATTTAATTGATTTGTTTTACGCTTTAGTTAATATTCATATATATATATATATATATTTTCAATCTTTTAATAGAATGAAAATGCATATTGTTTTTTATTTGATGAGGGTTGGAAAATATGGATATGCATTTACATTGACATTTGATACATATATTTGTAACATATGTAAATGCACACCTTCATTTTTTACTCCAATCCTCATTTGCTATAAATATTAGTGTACATCTTCGTACCCATTTCAATTCTTACAAAGATTAAGAAGATAGGGGTGGACGGTAAATGTTTGCATTTCTTTTATGAAGGTCATAAAGATAATGTGTAAAAGGACACATTTGATATAAAGATTAGGACGTTGAAGTTGAAGGTGGTGTAAGTATGTATTTGTAGCATGTACATATTCACCTTTATTCATCTATCAAATAATATTGTAAAAATTGTTATAAAAAAAATGAAATTCAATAATACTTTAATACAATTTTTTTTAATATATATTATATTAAAAATAATTATAAATTCAATAAATTTTTTAATATTAAAAAAACATTACATTAAAAACAATTACAAATCCAATAAATTTTTTAATACTAAAAAACATCCCATTGGTAAGATTTTATAGATCTTTTCAAAATGGAATTCTCTAAAATATATATAAAAATGAATGAAAGCATAAACAAATCTATCAAATCTACCTTTTAAGATAAATAAATATTTTTTTACTAAATCATTTTCATTATATTTTTTTATCATTATATTTTTTTTTATGATTAAGATGGATATATTATGATTAAAATGGATATATTAATATAAAATAACAATGAGAGAGTTTGATTTTATAAAAATAGATGAACTCATAAACAAATTTATCAAATCTACTTTATAAGATAAATATATATTTTTTTACTAAATCATTTTCATTATATTTTTTAATATTGTAGTTTAATAATTAAGATGGATATATTCATATAAAATAACAAAGGAGTTTGATTTTATATTTGACTTAGTTAAAGTTTTAAAACCTTAGCATTGATTAAAATGGGATGTTATTATAATATTAAGCATAAGAATTTGAGTACTTATTTAAATTAAATTTTAAAAAATTATTGTTTTTAACATTGTAATTTAGTTTAGTGATTAAAATGAGATTCTATTATACTAATAAGCATAAAGTTTGATTATATATTTGAATTAGTTAAATTTTACTTACCTATAATAAAGTGAAATTTATTACACTAATGCAAAGTTCAATTGTATAACCCATAACAAATCCAAAAAATTATACCATTTTTTTAATTGAAATGGTTACATTGCATTATATTATCTACCTCATATTTATTTAGACCCTTAAAGTATATATTTTTGTAGGATTATTATTCTCAAACTATACATCATCCTCATAGCTTCATGAGAGTATTCCGAATCCAAAATTTTATTCTTGTTAATGAACTTTCATTCTCTACTACATCTATAAGAGTATTTCCTTACATATCAATTATATAACAACAAATAGAAAGGCCATAAAAACCTACTAGGAGTTTTGAAATAAACATTTCTAGATGTTTAACACATAACTAAAATGAAATAAGATCCTGGAGCCTTGTTTCTTTCTATTTCTCATTCTCAAAGATCCTTTTAATTAGTCCCTCTTATAATAGAGGTTGAAATAGATGGGGTAGACACATTTTTCCTAGATTACTCTTGATTTGGAGGAGGGGGAACTTAAAGGAAACTTGAAAAATAGTTAATCCCAAAGCTCTAGTTATAGTTCTTTATTTCTTTTCTTCATTAAAATGAAATTTCTATTCTGATTACAACCTTGTAGTGGACTTCTAGGTATTGTCAAAATATTGTATCAGTTGGATTTCATTTAAGTTGTATTTTTTTTAATTGTATGAGTTGGATTTCATTTGAGTTGTTTTTTTTTTTTGTTTTTTTTTTTTAAATTAGCAATTTTAACACATTGTCCCNACATTATACTTTATTTATTTTAGTTTGTTGGATTTCATAAAAATGCATAAGCACTCTTTTTTAACTTGTATTTCTACATTTTTATTCATTAATTATAATTATTTATTAACATTAATATTTTACTTTCTTTTAAAATTTCATTGATTTGTTTTGATCTTTTATTAAGATTAATATATTTTCTTTTTTTTACCTATTTTTTAATAAATACATACCTTTTACATCTTCATAAAGTTGTACATCCTCATAGAGTTGAGATGAAGATGTACATTTATATTTGATACATATATTTATAATAAATGTAAATGAACACCTTGATCCCTCACTCCAATCATCATTTGTTATAAATACCAATGTACACCTTCATTCCCAGCTTCAACTCTCACAAGGATCATGAAGATATGGGTGGCATCTTTTAAGAAGCTCATAAAAATAAGTGGTAAATCCCAACATTCAATAAATATTTTCAATGCCAAACTATAAAATAGAATTGACTAAAATGTGTATAAAAATGGAGAAAAGCATAAACAAATCTTTATAAGTTAAATGATTTTTTTTTTTCATTAAATCATTTTCATTTTATATATTTTTTAAATTGTAGTTTAGTGATTAAGATTGGAATAATAATATATTTTAATAAAAATAGAGTTTGACTATATATTTGACTTAGTTAAAGTTTTGAAATCTTATCGTTTTTCCACATTCAGGTTTAGTGATTAAAATGGGATGCTGTTATAATACTTAACATACTTGATTATTTATTTATGTTAGATAAAAACATATTTTTATTTTTTAACATTCTAATTAAGTTTAGTGATTAAATTGAGATGTTATTATATTAATAAACATAGAATTTGATTATATATTTGAATTAGTTAAATTTTAATTATCTATATTAAAGTGAGCTTTATTACACTAATACAAAGCTGAATGGTATAACTCATAAAACATCCCAAAATATATGTATACCATCTTTTTAATTGAAATGGTTACATTGCATTATATCATCTACCTTAAATTTATTTAGACATTGAAAGTATATATTTTAGTAGGATTATTATTCTCAATTAACTCTACATCAACCTTGTAGCTTCATGGAAGTATTCTCAATTCAAAATTTTCTTCTTACCAACAAACTTTCATTCTCTACCATATCTAAAGGAGTATTTCCTTACACATCAATTATATAACAACAAACAAAAATGCCATATAAACTTATGAGGATTTTTCAAATCAATGTTTTTAAATATTCAAGACATAACAAAAATGGAATAAAATCATAGAGACTTGTTTCTCTTTATTTCTCATTCTCTAAGATCCTTTTAAGTCCTCCCGTTTGTAAGAGAGGTTGAAGTAGATAGGGTGGAGACATTTTTCCTAGATGACTCTTGATTTGGAGGAGGGGGAAACTTAAAGGAAACTTGAGAAATAGTTAATCCCAAGGCTCTAGTTGTAGCTCTTATTGACTTCCTAGACCTCATTTAAATTAAATTTATATTATGGTTGTGACTCTATAATGGCCTCTTGGGCATTGCCAAAAGATTGTATTATCGAAGATTTCCTTGGGAGGATCACTAGGAAAAGTGATTTAGGGATATTCATTTAGACTTTTCTAGTAATCCATGGATGATGGTTCCTTATGTTTCTCCATTTCCTTTTGAACTCGATTGTCCTATTTCTCATTTGGATTAAAAGAAGATTTATACTTTTCCTCTTCTTCAATGGATCCATCTATTCACATTGATTCCAAAACTTTGAAATTATTTTGACTTTGTCTAACTAGTTCTTCAATTTCACCTTGGGAGGAAACCCTTGGCGACTTTTTTCTTCTCTCAAAGGGTTTGTTGACTTGCTATATTTCTTTCTCCTTTTGTTGTACAATAGGTGGGTCATTCTTTGGGAAACCGTTGAAAAGTTTCCATGTTCATGAAAACCATTTCTCTTGAATGGAAGTTCAATACTACAATACATGTGTTGGAAGATTGGTTGTTGTCATTGATGTCAACCCTAGTCATGGGTTTTGGACCACTTAAGATTGATGAAGGTATTTGGACATGAAAGGAAAATGCACATGTCTGAATCTAACACCCATGGATGGATAGTATACATCATGTTGTTTCCGGTGGTATGTGGCACATCAAGTGGATCCTAATGGTTGAGAAATGAATTTTGAATATGACGAAGTGAATTGAAGAAGAAAGTACATGAGCCTAGAAGATAATTAGAAAAATTACAAAATAAAGAAGTGTGGTCGACCCTAATGTTAAAAGGAAGTGACATAAATGGGTATAAATAAACATCATTATATACACATTCAATTTGATACAAAGTCAAATTTCAGAGGTAATAAGAAGAAGAATTTGGATTTCAAGGGAGGATGAAGTCTTTTGGTGATGTGTTCTAGGTATGTTATTTTGAGGTCATGTCACCATTTTTCTGTTTTTTTCACGTGATTCAGATGGGCGATGAAATCCACTATATGGTATTTAGAGACATATCAAGGTACCTAAATTGAAAATTTCAGCTCTTGATTCACTATAATTATCAAGTCATGCGTAAGAGATATGGTTTGTGACAGTCCACGAAACTAGTCTCAAGCAAGTGTTCGGGTAAAACAATCATAACTTCTTCATCGAGGAATCCAAATGAAGTGTGACAAATTTCATTGGAAAGAGTATGGGTTGTAGTTTTTTGTGTGCTATTTTCAGAATATGATTTTAAATGTTGAGTGTGGGGCATGTTGTACAACTTGGGTCTTCTGAATATTCCATAATTGAATAAAGTCTACCATTCTTTCTTGTAACCTCTTTTGGGGAGGATTCAAGGAGTGAAATTGTGAGGAGTTTAGGAAGCCACATTGAATCATATTATCTACTGAGGATGAGGAATTTTCCAAGGGTAGAAGAATTACTTGAGTGAAGAAGTCTCAGGGAAGCATTATGCTCAGGTTCTATGTGATGATTGGTTGATGGTGATGATGATTGAAAATGTAAAGTTTTTATTATCTCTCATATATTCTTGGAGGTGGAAGGAAGGGGCAAGGATAGGAAGTTCAACTCTCTATTGATATTGGAGGATTTATCTTCCTCTCTTGAGTTTATCCCTCCCTTACATTTGGAAGCCGTAGCTACCTTTGGAAGTCATTACTTCCCATGAGCAATAACTATTGATTATTTCTCATATATTGTGCATGGTGTGTGGTGGTGTGTTCTTGCTTTATTGTTCATTGCTCATTGGATATAGTTGAATGGTTTTAAGTATATAAGTTGAAAAGGGTTTTAAATTGTACTTGACTAATTCACTTACCTCTACATTATCAACATGGTTTGTAACTTCATTCGTTTACTAACCTCTAGCTGTCCCACTTGTCATGTCCCCTCTCAGTATCAACAACATGGTTGTAGCTTTATTGATTTGCAACACTCTAGCCTATTTGTCCCTTGTCATGTTTTTTTGCTAGAGCACATCAAGTTTTTTCAACAATATTTTCTATCATGCTTGAGTCACATTTTCATCATATGTAAAAATTGTTATTTTTACTTATGTCATCTTCGCATAGTGCGTGCATCATTGTGTGTCATCAATGAGTCATACTTGCATCATTCATGTGTCACTATAATATGTTATGTGTCGTGTTTTCTTTATGTTGAGTTGAGTTAACATCTTTTTCATAAATATATAATGTCATGTTAGCATCATGATATTGTTTTCTATAAAAAAAAACTATGTTTTATGAAGTTGTTTTTGTATTAACACACAATTCTAATGAAATTCTCCTAGGGAGTTCTAACTAATAATTGAAAAGAGAACAATATATATAATCTTATGTGAGAAATCAGAAGGTCATTGTGAAGGGAACAATATAACTTGATGTGAAGAATCCTAAGGTAATTGTGAAGGGACTAATATAGAACAAGAAGTTGGAAACATATATTTAATTATTCAGGCAAGCATAACTCCTCCCTCAAACCCATCTTGTCTATTCAAAGTTTAGGATAACACACTTCATTGAAGAAGAAAACCACCATTCAAGATACTACTAAGTACCTAGTGTTGTTGATCCAGATTATGTTGAGAACGAAATGAAGGCAGGGATATAACAAGGAAATACACAAAGATAATGCAAGAAACACATATATACAATAATAATGATTTTCTATTAATGAAATGAAATATATCAGAATTGTAAAAATAGAGAGTGAAATGAACTTGCTAGAATGGTGGTAGCTTATCTCTGAGAAGAGATGCGACGACTACGTGCATTCATAAGAATATGAGTACAATGAGGCTCCAAAGGCCTTTTAAACTTAAATCATGAATGATGCAACCCAAAACATCTAAAAAAATTAACCCTTGGAGATGAATTTCTAAAAGGTTTGTGGGCCCTGATGGGGTTAGTTGATACGTCAACTTCCCAGGGTTGTAAATTTTGCATACAATCTTTGTTTGGCGCACTCAATAGACCATTGGAAAGGTCTAGTTGAGAAGTGAACATTTCGACTGGGCCTAGGATACAACTATCTCTCGGGCCCTGCAACATAAAAAAACATCATTTAGGGCCTCAAAACGACCCCAAAATTTCAGGACCTGAAAAACCGTAGAAAAACTGTCAAGGTGGAAAACTATGTTTTGAGCTTGTGGAATAGGTAGGTGGCCACTGATATCCACCTAGATCATCCCCCCCCTTAGGAAGAAATGGTCCCCATTGCATCAAGTTGTCGTGGGATATAGGGAATATTTTATTGAATCTGAACCTCGGTGAGTTGCTTGCCTTTATGAATATGTTGTCTTTCTTGTACTTAGCATTAGCTTGTTGAATGATGTCATGAACTTGTTGTTGGAGGGGTTGGATTTGTTCAACCAATATGGTTGAATTATACTCCTTGGTTTGAGTGTGGGAGTAATTTTTCATTGAAGATGCAATATGAAGAGCTATATCAATGGGGGCTAATGGTTGGAACCTGTTGATGTTTGAATCCGTTAGGACTGAAACAACAACCTCAGGAGGATATGAATCCATGTGCATTTTTATAGAGGTGGTACTCCTCTTTGGATAAATATATTCTTTAAACATTTAATATAAAAAATAATATAGGATTATATAAAATGATAGAATCCAAATCTTTATAGCTCAAGAAAATTCAAATTGCTGAAAAACAAACATATATAGAGATTTCCTGAGAAGTGGACTAGGAACCTCAAAAATCACACATTGCAGAAAACACAGAAAATAATAATATCCTCACATCCATCACATTCTAATAAAGTTTATGAATCAGATGATCACATTCAAAATAAAAGGAAATGGTCCAATTGCACAAGATAACTTTGAAAGAGTATTACTTATTAAGATCAAAATAAGATTTTGATAAGTTGATTTCAAATATCTTATACTCAAAACTTAGAGTTACAAAACACAATAAATCGAATCCAAACTTGTTCTCTGGAATTTCTCAAAAACAATAATGTCTGTTACAATATTGGAAATTGAAAGGCATTTGACCATAAATGGACTAGGATTGGGGCTCCCGTGGACCATAAAATATATACAAGAAGTGTGAAGAAGAGGGAGGAATGTGGAACAAGGAACGAACAAAAATGATCAGGAAAGAAGACAAAAAGGGAGTTATCAGAATTCGGTTATATTTTTCTAATGAAAGAATAAATACAACTTGATGAATTCCGAGAAGTAAGAAAGTATGTAATCAATATAGACTTATTGTGTTGGACTCTCTCATTTTCATTTGCTTGTTGATGTTCCTGTTGTATTCTTTCTCATTGCGGTTATGTGGTCGGTTATAACTGCTTCCATTGGAATCTCAGAAATCTTGATTAGATATTTGTTTAACCATTCTTGAATATATTTCCTTAAAGGAGAAACAATTACTTCCTGCTTGAATTTGATATTTAATAATTCAATTTCAATTTCTCTATGGTCAATAGATAAATTTTGTAAAGTAGTCTCGATGTCTTCATTTCTATTTGTGTATTTCACAAACCAATTATCAATATCATCATAAGTATATTCTACCATACTATCAAATTTTTCTGTTGATAATTTTTTCAAGGTTTCAACTTGCTCCTCGAACTGATGTCTAGTCATGAGCATCGAATTTGATAATAAGTTTGGATCTACCACTTCAATGGTAGTACCTACAATATATAACCCAATAACTTTTGAATATGCCTCAGTCTTTTTGCATGATAATTCATTAAGTTGACTTAATAATACTCTTAATGTATTAATCCTTTCAATCCAACATGATTTCAATTGTTTCATGCGGCTTTGAGAAGGAAAATATTCTTTTTTTCTCCTTTGTTCTGTCATTCCTAAGACTTTTGCAGTGAACATGGAAACCTCGTTTGTAATAAATCCTTCATCATTTTTTCAATATGCATTCAAATATTCTTTAGTATTTTGTATTATAAGCCCGAGAGAAGAAATTGTTTTCACCAAGTCCCATATATCTAAAATAAGTGGCATTATTTTCTTTATATTTTCCTCCACGAAATGTTGAGTAGTAGTGAGTAAGCTTGAGATTCCTTTCAGTGTTAAACTTGACTCAGGGGTTCTCTGAAGAATTCTATCAGGTTGAACCATAGAAACAGGAGTGGCCAATACATGTGGATGCATAAAAGTTACTTCCAATTCTTTGGTTCTTTCCTTAAGCATGATATTTTCTTCCTCCATATCGACTATTGATACATCTAGTGTATCCCCTATAACCTTATTAATTGAAGATAATTTTGATGGAAATTGTTGAACCTCATAATTCCTTCCTTCTTTTTCAATTTTATGCACTTGTATTTTTTCTAAGTATGTTTTCCTCCCATAATATTCATTGTCATATCTTACCTCCATGACTTATGCTTTCTTCCATACTTATCTCATTTTTTTATGTTCGCGGGTTGGCGGACTCACAGGCTCATGGCCTGCCACTTTTCTTCTTTGAACCTCTTCCAAACAATTAGTTTGTATTTTATTTCGTGGACTCACGGACTCCCAGATTCACAATTTATTTTCTTTGTATCTTCTCATCTTCATAAGTGTGTCAGAAAAGTATCAATACTTATCCATTTTTCTTATCACAGTGGACTCTTGGACTCTTGGACTTGTGGACTGTCATTTTCATTTAAAATATTCCACCCTGCCGTGACATGTCCTTCCTCTTTCATAGTTCTTGAGTCATATTAAATGCTAATTCTGTGAACTACTAAATTAAATTATAAAAAGGCCATTGTTAACGATGTTTCTATCGAGGAAAATTTCATTTATTTCAAGTTAATGTTATCATCAAGGATCTAATGTAAAATATTGTTTCACTATTTTGAGTGGAATTACGAAGAAGTATGTCAACTTGCTGAACATGGCCAAAAGAAGACAACATTTATGTGGGGATACCTTGAATCTATTCACTAGAGAAGATCATAATTACCATTGGTCAAGGGCATAGTGGTATTATTCAACATTACCAAACAAAGATAATAATAAAGTTTGGACATCAGGAATACCTCTCGCTAGTTGTGTCCTTGAGGTTTTCAAGTGCAAAGATATTGTCACTTGGTGCATTGATAAATTTGTTCAGAATAGAAGAACCATTCCACTACAAAGTGGCTCCCCTATTTTGTTAGCGCCTTTAGTATTCAAAAAAATGTTAAAGTTACCAGAGCCGAACTTAACCTCCAAAGGAGAAGATGCCATAAATTTTCTTAGAGGGAAAAATAATGGAATTGAGCTCTTGCATGAATACCTACAAGACCCTACTACGATGACAAAAGACCTATCCAGAATCAAGGTTAGTTATTTAAAGGACCCTTATCGATAAATTGCATGCTTATTTACTATAGTTACTGGTCAGGATTCTACAATAAATATTCCCCAACTGACCCTATATATTTTATATTTTACAGTTCATGAGAATGTTGTTTTCGATTGGGAAAAGATCACATCGAATGGAATTTCTGCACATTTAATGAATTTTAGAAGTGATAAAAGGTTCTATATGGAATATTATCTGGTATTTGTTATCACACATTGTCATATTTTTAAAGGTTTGAGCGTTGGAAAAAGGGTAAACTCAAAAATTGATCCCGTGACTATGTGGTATCAAGCTCTCTAGAGGCATAAAGTTATCCTTTATTTTTATGAAGTTTACAATGATTTTGTGTTTGAATTTAAGAAATTACTCTTTGGAGAAGACACTTCCAAGATTTCACTAGAAGCATCCACCTTTTTGGATAAAAAGGGAATTATGGAGAAAATGGATAATTACAACATTATTAGGATCTTATGTTCTCATGAAAAGCCTATATTTCTTCCTTATTATGTGCCAAACAAGTTTTTTATTATAGAGGTGGTGAGGCATTATATGTTCTGGTTTCATACTTTTTATGAAAGAAGGAAAACACATTTTATTTCTTTCCCTTGGTGAGTTGGTGAAATTCTTTTGAGAGGAATTTCCAAAATCGATGAATATGCCTCTTACTTTGACCAGTTTAACTTGAAGTTTGCAGAAGAAATCAAAGGGTTTGACCCTAACCATATTTTTTTGTAATCACATGGTATCAGTTGGGCTCAACCCTACATTGATCAATACACTCATATTTGGGGGGGAAGAGTGTGATAGTCATGACCCCCTTGTTTAAAGTGTTGATAAAAATTATGGTGACATAGAGACAATTATTAGCACTACAAAACACTATAAGAAAATAGGGAAATCCTCTAGTGAAATAAATGCTCAGTCACCTGATGTTTCTCACATAAGTCTTTTTCCTAAAGTAAATCCTTAGTCTACAACAATCCAATAAAGAAAAACCCCAATTAACAATTCAGGTGATGATGGAGAAATGAATCCTCCTCAAGGAAGTTTAGAAAACCCCCATAAATTGAAAGTGAAGAGAAAAAGGGTTAATTCTCAAAAAAAGGGAGAAGAACAAAACATACCTAAAGATGATTTTATGCTTGATGATGTGGACTTAGATGTTGAGATTTAAAATATCTAGTTTCCAGATGAAGAAGAATGCGCCCAAGAAAGTGTACAATTTGTTGCATTGGTTTTTCAAGATGAAGTCTTCTCAGATGAATAAACGTTTTCTTTGCAGAATGCTTTAATTGATAAATCTTCAAAGAAATTGAATTTTGAAAGAACCTCGAAGAATAAAAAGGGAAANCAAGAAAGTGTACAATTTGTTGCATTGGTTTTTCAAGATGAAGTCTTCTCAGATGAATAAACGTTTTCTTTGCAGAATGCTTTAATTGATAAATCTTCAAAGAAATTGAATTTTGAAAGAACCTCGAAGAATAAAAAGGGAAATTCATGGTCCACCGTTGATACTAAAAATGTGTTGCTGTCAAAATTATCCTCAATTCATAGAGTCACAAGGGATGCATTGGACGTTTCAATAATTAACATGGAAGAGGAAAATCTCAGACTTAAGGAGAGAGTCAAGGAATTGGAAGAAACTCTCGTGCCCCCACCTATATTAGCTACCCCAGTTTCCATGATACAACTTGACAAAACTCTTCAAGGAACTCCATAATCAAATATGAGAGTAAAAGGAATGTCAAGCTTAATCATTAGTACTTGACAGTTTGTTAAAAATAATATAAAGAAAATAATGTCACTCATTTTAGATTTATGGGACTTGTCAAAAACATTTTATGCTCTCGGGCTCATAATTAAAAACACTAAAGAATGTTTTAATGAATATTTTAAGAATGATGAAGGATTCTTCACAGATAAAGTTGCCATGTTTGTAGCAAAAGTCTCGGCAATGATAGACCATCGAATAAAAAAAGAAGATTTTCCCTCCCAGAGCCATATGAAACAATTAAAGGCATGTTGAATTAAATTAATCAATACCTTACAGGGGTTGTTAAATCAATTAAAAGAACTATCACAGAGAAAAACTAAGGCGTACTCAAATATTATTGGTTTGGATATTGCGGGCTCCACTATCGAGGTTTCAAATCCAAACTTAATCTCAAATTCAATGATCATGAGCAGAGAGCAATTTAAAGAAAAAGTTGAAAATTTGAAGAAATCATCAGCTGAAAATATTGATAGTATGGTTGAGTATAATTATGATGACATTGATAATTGGCTTGTTGAATACACAAATAAAAATGAGGACATTGATATTATATTGCAAAATTGATCTATTGACCATAGGGAAATTGAGAGTGAATTGTTAAGTATCAAAGTAAAGCAAGAAGTAACAATTTCCCCATTAAGGGAATATATTCAAGAATGGTTAAACAAGGCTATAACCAAGATTGTTGAATTTCCAACGGAAGCGGTTATAATTGACCACATAACTGCAACTAGAAAAGATATAAAAGGAACATCAACAAGCAAATGAACAAGAGAGATTCCATCACAATAAGTCCATACTGATTACATACCTTCTTCCTTATCAGATTTTATACAATTATATTTATTCTTTCATTGGAAAAGTGTAACTGAATTATGATAACCTCCTCTTTCTCTTCTTTATAGATCATGTTGCTCATGCTCCGTCCACTCCATGTTCTTCTCTTCATCATATTTCTTGTGAATATTTTTTATGGTCCACGGGAGCCCCAATCCCAACCCATTAATGGAAAAACACCTTTAAATTTCAAGTATTGTAGTAAACATTATTATTTTTAAGAAATTCAAAGAGAACTAAGTTGGGATCAGTTTTGATTGTATTTTATAACTCTGAGTTTTGAGTATAAAATATTTGAAGTCGATCTATCAAAATCTTCTTTTTAGCTTAATAAGTAGTACTCTTTAAAAGTTCTCTTGTGCCATTGGACCATTTCTTTTATTTGAATGTGATCATAATTTTTATTAAATTGTGATGGATGGGGGGATTTTATTACTTTCTATATTGTGTGGTGTTTGATATTCCTGGTCCACTTCTCAATAATTCTCCTTATATATATTTTATTTTTCACTATTTTCAATTTTATTGAGCCATAAAGAGTTGGATTAGGTCTTTTGACAGTATCCCATAGTGTTTTTGATATAAAATATTAAAAAAAATTAGAATCCAAAGAGGAGTACCACCTCTCTAATAACGCGGGGGGATTCATATCCTTGTGAGGTTGTCATTTCAGTCCTGACAGATTCAAACATCAACATTTTTGGTGACTCCACTAGGGAATAATTATAAAGATTGGTTTTTAGACCAAATTTTTTCATGACTTTGTCTCAACCTAATCAGCCCCAACTAGAAATTGGATTGGGAAACCAGATAGGTATGTTGCATCAATTATATAAACTTGCAATAGTCATAGCCCAAATTCAAGAAGATTCAAAGAGATATTGGTAGACTTCTGTTCAAGAAGAAGAACGAGAAATCCTCATAAGACAAAGAAGAGACGAAATACAAATTTGAAGAGCTCAAGTACAAAATAGAAACTAAAGATGGAAGAATATAAAGGGCCATTGAATGGGAGGAGTAGGCAGCTAAAATTTGAAGAGTGTCTTTTTGAATAAAAGAAGATATATTCAAGAATGGGTGATAGGGAAGAAAGACATGAAGAAAGACATGAAGAAATACGAGAGGAAAGATGAGAGGAAAGACAAAAAGAAAGACGCAAAGAAATATGTGAAGGGAGGTATAGAATCCCAAGGAGAAGGGTAAGATATTCTCCTCTAAACCTCCGGGGAGAATAACACGATCTCCCTATTCTTCCAAAAGGAAATTGAAGACATTCTTAGGGATGGAACAATTGATACAAAAATACATGTATGGAACAATTGATACAAAAGTACATGTAGATTTATTCTTGTATATTTGTGATTTCCATCATATTGAAGATGATGATGTAATGGTAAGATTATTTCTTTAAACATTGGCCGATCAATCTTATGAATGGTACACATCACTTTATACTAGATTGATTGGGTCATTTGAAGAGCTTGAAATGATGTTTTCTCATCCAGTTGCTTACCATACTCTTCTCACGGGATTTACACAATTTTTCTGAGAAAAAAGGAAAGAATTTGAGATTTTAATTTGATATTCAATAAAACATTGAACAAAATACCAGAAGAAAAAAGGACAAATGCTCTGGTAGTACTCAATTGTTATAAGAATTCCATGCCTTCCAATGTAAATTTTTCTATTAGAGCCTCTCAAATTGGAAACCTAGATGAAGCAATGGGAAACACCACATTGAGGTGTGTAGATGAAACAAAGGCTCATGAAATGATAAAGGAATTTCATGAAGGAATATGTGGAGGAAATTTTGCACCAACCACTTTTTCCCACAGAATAATAATAGCTGGGTATTATTCGCCATCGATTTTTAAAGATTCATATGCAATGGTGAGGAAATGCCTTTCCTGTAAAAAATTATTAGGAAATATGAAGAGGTATGCAATGCCTTTGCAACCTACACTGGTTGAAAACACATTTTCAAAATGGCAGCTAGATGTCATTGGGCCAATAAATCCAAAATCAAGTAGAGGACATGTATACATTCTCACTGCCACATATTATTTTACAAAATGGTAGGAAGCAGTGGCATTAAAAATGGTTGATTCAAAAGAATTGATAAATTTTCTTAAATATAATATTTTATTAAGGTTTGGGGTACCGGAAAAGTTCATCACTAACAATGGTTCAATCTTCATTGGATCAAAGTTTACTAATTTTTTTGGGGAATATGGTATTTTAATGGGACAATCATCAAATTACTATCCTCAATGAAATGGACTTGCTGAATCAACATACAAAAAAATGATTCAAATTCTAAAGAAGACAATTGATCAAAATCAAAAGAACTAGCATTTAAAATTGATATATGCTTTGCGAGAAAGAAGAATGACACCAAATGATAGCATTGGAATATCCCCTTATGCACTGGTCTATGTAAAAGAAGAAAAAATGCCACTAAGTCTTGAATTGAATGCTTTGATTTATGCAGTAAATATTGAAGACACAAAAGATACTCCTCCTCTACAAAAGATATTGACTCAATTGTTGAATTTAAAATAAGACAGGTCCAAAGAATTAAAGAAAAATTGTTAGAGACAAAAAAATGTCAAGAAGTATTTTGATCAAAGTGCTACAATAAAGATTTTTCAAAAAGGTGAATTAGTATTACTTTGGAAAAAAGAAAAACAAAATCCCTCATTGCATACAAATTTTGAAGTAGTCTATATCGGGCCCTATCTCATTGAAAATATTTTAAGTTTCAACTCATACATGCTCAAGGATATGAAGGGAAAAATTTTGATATTTCTTGTCAATGGGAAGCATCTGAAGAGTTTCTTTGATTGAAATTTTTCTTCTCGCTTGTACATAATTTATTTTCATTTTTTTTTGTATATTCTCATGTCCTAGACTCCATAGCCCAATGGAGAAGGAAACTAGTTTTGAGATTCTGGATTCTTGACAACCCATAGGGGGTTATCATCCCACAGTTGGAGCCAATTGTTGAACCTCATAAGTCCTTCTTTCTTTTTAAATTTTTTACACTTGTATTTTTTCTAAGTATGTTTCCCTCCCATAATATTCATTGTCATATCTTACCTCCTTGACTTATGATTTCTTCCATGCTTATCTCATTTTGTTATATTTATGAGTTGGTGGACTTATGGACTCATGGTCTGTCACTTTTCTTCTTTGAACCTCTTCCCAACACTTAGTTTATTTTTTATTTCATGGAATCATGGACTCACACCTTCTTTTATTTGTATCTTCCCATCTTCACAAGTTTGTCCTAAAAGTATGAATACTTAGCCATTTTTCTTATCACAATGGACTCTCGGACTTGTGGACTCATGGACTAACATTTTCATTTAAAATCTTCCACCTTGTCGTGATGTGTCCTTCCTCTTTCGCAATTCTCGAGTCATATTAAATGCTAATTATATGAACTCAACTGCTAAATTAAATTATGAAAATTATGTTATTAATGATGTTTCTATCGAGGAAAATTTCATTTATTTCAAGTTAATCTTATCATCAAGGATCTAATGTAAAATATTATTTCACTATTCTGAGTGGCATTATAGAGAATTCTGTCAACCTGATGAAGATGGCCGAAAAAAGACAACATTTCTACATGGATACCTTGAATCTATTCACTATAGAAGATCACAATTACCATTGGTCAAGGGCATATTGGTATTATTCAATGTTACCAGACAAAGATAATAATAAAGTTTGGAAATCAGGAATAGCTCTCGTTGGTTTTGTCCTTGAGGTTTTCGAGTGCAAAGATATTGTCACCTGGTGCATTAATAAAATTTTCCAGAATAGAAGAACTGTTGGCACAGGGGCAAACCCAGGGTTCAATGCTACAACAATGCACCAACAAAACCCTAACTACCAGCCCTTTCGACAACACTTGCGAAGCAAATGAAGTCTAACCCGAGGTAGAGGCAGGGGTGTTTGCAAGACTTAGGTGTCTACAACCTTAGCTGGGACACAAGTCTATGATTATAACACTTAACAATCACTTAGCATAGATTATTTATCAATATTCAACCCTTATAATACTTCGCAAATAGCAGAGAGCATTGTAGTATGTACTTAGATATAAGACAATTCAACACTTATCCACAACAAGATAGATTAGATTTGGCAGATCAAGCACTAAGCATCTTACATACCAGATCTAACATTCATTCATATCTCAAAAGAACAAAGCATAAATAGATCTATATAAACACATCAAAGCACTTAGCAAAGGAAGAGACAAACACATCAGGTCAAGGCACAGAGCACAACACACAGATTTACCGTGGTTCACCCCCACCCTGTGGCTACATCCACAAAGTCTTCTTCTTTATTAGCTTCAGTTAATCAGGTTACAACACAGAGCCATCCAAATCCCTCTTCACATAGGACAGAAGATCTGCGTAGCTCGCTAGATCCTTATTCCTTGCACTAAAAGCATAGAGCCTTCTATAATATCCTGCACTTAGTCTCTTACAGTATGCACAAATAATTTACAATCATTATCAACACTTATCACAGCTCACAACTCTTTGATCACATGGATCGCACTCTACTAATCTTCTCCTCCCCACCCTTCTCCACTTACTTCGCCTATACATCTATTTATACATACAACAATGGGCCTAAGTGTGGGTAAACCCATGGGACGACATCCATTTCCCATTACATTATCCCCCAAAACCCAAAAAGGCCCCAAAAAGGGGTCTAGCTTCCACGATTTCTTCTTCGCATTGCGCTCCATCTTTGATAAACTGTCGAAGTCCCAGAAGCGGTCAAATATGGTCAAGTGTTCCTCAAAACTTGGTCAGGGCCAACATGCCCCCAACACTCACCCGTGACTCGTCTTGAGTCACTCAGGTCTGGGTAAATTTGCCTCAAAGGTCTCGAGCTTGGCTCGAGCTGCTTTGACTTGTCTATGTGCAACTGCTTCTTGCTTAGCAAATTCCTGAACAACCGATTCACTAATAGGTCCTTCCAGTTGCTGCTCAATTGTAACTACTTGTTCTAGTAGTGTTCCTTGGCCTTCATTTTCTTCAAACAGTAGATAGGCCACCTCCTAGCTCAGCTGGAGTTTCTGAGTGACTTCCATCACTCTGTTTTGCATGGTAAGAATGAGTTGTTGGGCAGTGCACTATTCCTGGGATCTCTTCATCCTCTCGATGGGTGACAGGAGCTTGAGCTGTGTGTGTACTATATCTGTGTGCTGCTTTTCTTCCTAGAGTTGGGACTCTAGTTTCTTCAACTCTGGGTCTTCATATAGTTGTTCATATATCTGTGTGCTTCTACTACTTAGCTATTTACATTCTGCAACAAGTGTTTTAATCCTCTCGACTGCGCTCTAAGCATTCAATTCTCATTGGTCGTGCACTTCTTGTGGATTCTGTGGTATGGTTTGAATCTCTAATTCCACGACCTTTTGTTGAATTTGCTGAATAACTTCAGTCAGCTTCATCACTTGGTTCTCTATGGGCTCTTCGGCCTTCTTCTTTAAGCCGGTCACAAAGAGAAATTCTCTGTTGATTGATTCTTCGATTCCTATCTACTTTGCGAGCAACTGCTCATTCTCTTTTTGGATCTTCTCTCTGTCTTCTTCAATTTTTTCTTGGAGAGCATTCTTCTCTTGTTACGCGGCTTGGCGTTGTTCAATAATTTCCTCCTGTTATTTCTTTAGGGTCTGGGTGGCCTGCACTTTTTCTTCCTGAGCATGTCGAAGGTGTACTTCGACTATATCAACAATCTTGTGGAGCTGAATTGATTCATCTCCCGCTTCTGTTGTTCCTTCTAGAAGAGGTGCAATATAGATTGCTCGGCTAGACTGGAGTGCTTGCTTTACTCCTTGGAGCGTGATCTCAATTTGGCTATACATTTGTTCCTGCTTCGCCTCCTGCTTCTCTATGAATTCATTTGAAGCATCATTGACCATTGTAACAATGAAATCAAAGTCATCCAACGTGAGGGCAGTTCACATCTTGGTTATAGGGGTTCTTGGTTTCTTTCTGGAGGAATATTTCAGAGGTGAGACCTTCCTTTTCTTCGATGAGTCTTCTTCATCCCTAGGTGGTGGTACTTAGACTTTTTGTTGTTCAATTTCTGTACCTTCTTCGTCATCACCTTATTCATCTGGTGTAATGGAAGTTGTCCTTACAGATAGGCTGTCAACATCCTAGACTTCTTCAGTATTCTTCATCATCTTTGCTTTCTTTGTGTTACTGGGCCCAGGTGTATCCTACGCAGTTCCGGGGTTGTCAATGTTGGATATTTCTGTGGGGTCTGCTGAAACAAGGAGGTTCACCAACCATTCCTTGGTGATCTCTTCCAGGTCTTTTTTTGTCATCTTATAATAAGACTGAAGCTGTTCCTGGTGCTCATCAGTGCATGGGGTTAGGTATATAAAGTGACAGTCCACGCTTAACCTTATCAGAGGTTGGAATCTTTGTAAAGTGTTCGAGGTTATGCGAGGTTCACTCCTTATGGTTGCTTTCAATTGGTTATAGTACACGTGGAAAACGACATTCGCTTTCCATTGCTTGCTCATGTCGTTTGAGTACCACAATGTACTGAACTTCGCGGCTAGTGGCTCAAAGGGTTCAAGGTTCGGGAAGGTTGCACCTTTCGGTAGCTCCCATGCAACAAAAGAGATCAGTATCAGGAGCCAGCTAAAATGGAATTCATGCCCCTGATCTTGGGCTTCTCTGCAGTCAATATCCAGTTGATTCACCAAGTACTTTTCCTAGTTCATATGTAGTCCCTCTACGCACTTTCCTGTGAGGTCAAATACAAAGACAGATACTTGTGTTGGTCGATTCTAGCATACCAACTTCCCTGCGACCAGTTGGCATGCGAGGCGCACTACGCCAATTTCAATAGAAGCTACCTTGTAGCCTCTTGCGCCTTTCTCAACATCGCCATAGGCTTCTTTGATATTCTTCACAAGAGCACGGTCTGTAGTCTTTCCAGGATAGTACTCATGGGGATCAGGGCCCTTCATGCTAAGCCCGATGATCCTATTGATCAACGCCGGATCAATAGTTATGCGATGATCTAACCACAGGTATCCTCCATGGTAACTTGCTAGCAACATTTTTACACAAGAATTCACCTCCTGGTGTCTACCGAAGTGCGGTATTTTCATAACGTTGAGAAAAGTAGACTACGCGAGGTTCATCATCCATTGTTGAGGGATGAGATTTGAATTCTTGCCCTTAGTTATCGTCAAGTACTTATACGGGGAGAGCATGCTATAAGCTTTACGGTCCCCCCGGTTGAAGTCGCAAAACTTCAATGCTGTAACCTTGTCTTGATCTACGCGGTAGGTGCGTACTCCTTTCGGTAGATATGCAGTGACTAGGGTGTATCCAAAGTATCTAGGGACACTGTCCCTATTAATATCACCGCTCAGAGGGGGTATGTAAGCTGGTAGGATGGATGGCACTAACTTCACGTTGGCTATGTTGTCCTTATGCTTATTTCTTCTTTCTGCTCCAGCTTGAGATGTTCCTTCTCGAGCAGTCGATGGGGAGGCTTGCACTCCTCTCAACGATGATGCTTGGAATTCGGTGGACATTCTTCTTTCCGACATGACTCTCTCAGTCATTAAATCGAGAAGGACCTCTGTGACAGATTCCTCAAGTGCGGTGAGCTCGTCGGACATATGCACTCGGGAAAGATAATCGAGGTCATGATGATCTAAAAATACTACACTAGGATGAACAATCTGCTTGCAATGATCACTATAGACAATCACTAGTTCTGCGGGCTTCGACTTTTCAGTTGGCAAAAGTGTTGTTTGGGCACGTCGCGAGGAGCTAAATAGGAAACTCATCAACGACCTGTTTGCAACGGGTATGAAGCTTCCATGAACGTTGATCCATCCATTATGGCATGGTCCAATGGTCTAGTGGTGATCCTTTAATGATTTTTTGTTCGTTCGGGGCAGAAGTCAAATGGGTATATTGGTCTAACAACTATATTGCTTCACTACGACGAAGTGCCATATGTCACTGTTATGATATCCTGACGAAGCTCAATTCCTGTGATTTTTCCTTCTATGAAGTTTCTTCTGGAATCTTATGTAAATTTTTTATTTTGGCTCTCTTCTTACTTAGCTTCCTAGCCTTTTTCCCAGTGAGCTTCGTCTCGGTCATCCTTTTTCCATTCTGATTCTTATCTTCTCTCGACATAGTCACTTTGCGATGCTGAGATTCTTTCTTCAGATCTAAGGGTAATACTCCTTCATCATATGGATTAGGTATTTCGGTCTTCTATGGTTCCTCTAATGCTCGTATAGCTTTGACATCCAAGTCCCTAGTGTTCAATAGCTTATATTTGTTCTCTTGTTCTTCCATCAAGTAGGTGATCCTTCTAGTCATAAA
This sequence comes from Picea sitchensis, assembly GCA_010110895.2. Lineage (NCBI taxonomy): Eukaryota > Viridiplantae > Streptophyta > Pinopsida > Pinales > Pinaceae > Picea > Picea sitchensis. The sequence continues at coordinate 8,446 of SNQJ01S0043511.1, read as the reverse complement.
TTCCATGAGTTCTTGCTTCTTCTGTTCTAGGGCTTCCTTTTCTTCTTTTCTCTGGATCTGGTCTTTTTCAATCCATATCTTGCCTAACAAATATGGAAATGGAGCATGGTCCTCAATAAATTTAATAACTTTGAATTCTCCCTCTGTCAAATATCCATGGGTACTCATAGCTATATGGGTAATTTTTCCACATAGGGTTACCATTTTTCCTTTGAACAACCCTATTTTTCCTAGTGAAGGAACCATAGGAGGCCTCCCTGGGGTTTTTCAAGTACTTTCTATCATAATGTTCATCTGTGTTCCCTCATCCAGAGCACATTCAATGTCGAAGTCTCCTATTCTTACTTCAATTTTCTCCTTTTATTTGAAGATCTCTGAAAAACTGGCATCTTTATGTTCATCCAAGGTTTCTTTCATTTTCAATAACATAATCTCTGATTCTTTCTGTGGTTCTTCTATAATCTTAGTCTCTTGATCTCCTTCAGAGTTTGCTTGCTCCATATTCATCTTTTCAAGTCTATCAATAATTCTAGGGCAATCCAGTACTTCATGGTCCATAGCCTTACAATAGAGGCACCTAGGGTTTCTCCTAGGGCATTCCTTAGCAAGATGTCCTGGTCTTCTGCAACTGTAACAAAGATTTAATCCTCTCTTTCTCTTCAATGATCCCCAACTTTTCTTGTACTGCTTTCTAGGGTCATAATGGCTAGTTTGCAAAAATTTATTTCTAGGATCCTGCATCCATTGGTTAGTCCAAAAATTCTTTCTATGCATAGGTATAACATATCTTTCATTATTCTTATCAGATCTATTCATATCAAACGTTCTTTCATCTAACAATGCCCTGCTTTTCAAGCTAGGACAAAATCTATCAAACATACCTAAATCCATACTTTAGAAACAAAAATTTTCACTTATTTACTTCTACAAGGCACAAAGCTTCCATATCTAAGAACTTTTAACTATTCTTACCTTTATTAGAGCACAGAGCTTACAAATCTTACCTCTTTTTGTAGATTTGACCCTTTTTTTTTCCAGTATCAACCTCTTTTCTTGCAGATCTGACTTCTTTCCTTCAGATCTGTCCTTCCTTCTTCATCACAGATCTTTTTAGATCAAGTAGATCACTACGCACTAGGGCATAGTTCCATGCACAGATCTTTCACAATTTCAGGACGAATATTTTCACAAAGCTTCTTCTGCTCAATTCCCAACAATCACAGTTTCAGGTCTCGACAATATAACCATTTGTTGGCACAGGGGAAGACCCAGGGTTCAATGCTACAATAGCACACCAACAAAACCCTAACTACAGGCCCTTTCGGCAACATCTGTGAAGCAGATGAAGTCTCACCCGAGGTAGAGGCAGGGGTGGTTGCAAGAATCAGGTGTCTACAACCTTAGCTGGGACACAGGTATGTGATTATAACACTTAGCAATCACTTAGCATAGATTATTCATCAATATTAAATGCTTATGATACTTCACAGATAGCATAGAGCATCACAATATGTACTTAGATCTAAGACAATTCAACACATAGCCACAAAAAGATAGATTAGATTTGACAAATCAAGCACTAAGCATCTAACATACCAGATCTACAATTCATTCATATCTCAAAAGAACAAAGCATAAATAGATCTATGTAAACAAATCAAATCACTTAGAAAAGGAAGAGACGAACACATCAGGTCAAGGCACAGAGCACAACACACAGATTTACCGTGGTTCACCCCCACCCTGGGGCTACGTCCACAAAGTCTTCTTCTTTATTAGCTTCAGTTAATCAGGTTACAACACAGAGCCATCCAAATCCATCTTCGCATAGGAGAAAAGATCTGCATAACTCGCTAGATCCTTCTTCCTTGCACTAAAAGCATAGAGCCTTCTACAATATCCTGCACTTAGTCTCTTACAGTATGCACAAAGCAGTTACATTTATTACCAACACTTAACACAACTCGCAACTCTTCGATCACATATATCACACTCTACTACTCTTCTCCTCCCCCCCTTCTCCACTTACTTCGCCTATACATCTATTTATACATACAACAATGGTCCTAAGAGTGGGTAAACCCACAGACCAACATCCCTTTCCCATTAAATTATCCCCCAAAACCCAAAAAGGACCCAAAAAGGGGTCTAGCTTCCATGATTTCTGCTTCGTGTTGTGCTCCATCTTTGACAAGCTGTCGAAGTCCCAAAAATAGTCAAATATGACCAAGTGTTCCTCAAAACTTAATCTGGGCCAACAAGAACCATTCCACTACAAAGCGGCTCCCCTGTTTCTTTGGTGACTTCAGTATTCAAAAAAATGTTAAAGTTACCAGAGCCAAACTTAACCTACAAAGGAGAAGATGCCATAAATTTTCTTAGAGGGAAAAATAATAGAATTGAGCTCTTGCAGGAATATCTACAAGACCCTACTATGATTACATAAGACTTATCTAGAATCTAGGTTAGTTATTTAAAGGACCCTTATCGAGAAATTGACTGGTTATTTACTAGAGTTATTGGTCAGGATTCTACAATAACTATTCCCCATCTGGCCCTATATATTTTATATTTTGTGGTTCATGGGAATGTTGTTTTCGATTGAGTAAAGATCATTTCAAATGGAATTTATGCACATTTAATGAATTTCAGAAGTGATAAAGGGCTCTATATGGCATCTTGTATTGTATTTGTTATCAAACATTGTCATATTTTTAAAGGTTTGAGTGTTGGAAAAAGGATAAACTCAACAATTGACCTCGCGACTATGTGGTATCAATCTCTCTAGGGACATAAATTTATCCATTAGTTTTGTGAAGTTCACAATGATTTTGCATCTGAATTTAATAAATTACTCTTTGGAGAAGACACTTCCAGGATTTCATTGGAAGCATCCACATTTTTGGATAAAAAAGGAATTCTAGAGAAAATGGATAATTACAACATTGTTAGGATCTTATGTTCTCATGAAAATCCTATATTTCTTCCTTATTATGTGTTAGACAAGTTATTTATCATAGAGGTGGAGAGGAATTATAAGTTCTAGTTTGATACTTTTTATGGAAGAAGGAAAAAACAATTTATTTCTTTGCCTTGGTGAGTTGGTGAAATTATTTTGAGAGGAATTTCCAAAATCGATGAATATGAATCTTACTTTGACCATTTTAACTTGAACTTTGCAGAATAAACCAAAGGGTTTGAACCTAACCATATTTTTTTAACCACATGGTATCAGTTGGGCACAACCCCACATTGATAAATACACTCATATTTGGGGAGGAAGAGTGCGATAGTCATGACCCCCCTTTTCAAGGTGTCGATAAAAATTATGGTGAAATAGAGACAATTGGTAGAACTACAAAACACTATAAGATAAGAGGAAAACCCTCTAGTGAAAGAAATGCTCAATCACCCATTGTTTCTCATAGAAGTCTTTTGCCTAAAGTAAATCCTCTATTTTCAATGACCCAACAAAGAAAAAACCCAAGTAACAATTTATGTGATGATGGAGAAAGGAATAATCCTCAAGGAAGTTTAGAAAACCCCCATAAATTGAAAGTGAAAAGGAAAAAGGTTAATTTTCAACAAGAGGGAGAAGAAAACAACATACCTGAAGATGATATTCTGCTTCATGATATGGACTTAGATGTTGATATTTAAAATATCCAGTGTCAAGATGAAAAAGAATGTGCCCAAGAAAATTGCAGTTTGTCGCATTGGTTGTTCAAGATCAAGTATTCTCTGATGAAGAAACATTTCTTTGCATAATGTTTTATTTGATAAATCTTGGAAGAAATTGACTTTTGAAAAAACCTTGAAGAATAAAAAGGGAGAGTCGCGATCCAACATTGATACTAAAAACATGATTTATTCAAAATTATCCTGAATTCATAGAGTCACATGGGATGCATTGGATGTTTCAATAATTATCAAGGAAGAGGAAAATCTCATACTTAAGGAGAGAGTCAAGGAATTGGAAGAAAATCTCATGCCCCCACCTATGTTACCTACCCTAGTTGCCATGATACAACCCGACAAAACTCTTCAAGGAACTCCATAATCAAATATGAGAGTAAAAATAATTTCAAGCTTAATCATTACTACTTGACAATTTGTTGAAAATAATATAAAGAAAATAATGTCACTCATTTTAGATTTATGGGGCTTGGCAAAAACATTTTTTTCTCTCGGGCTCATAATTAAAAACACTAAAGAATATTTTATTGCAGATTTGAAGAATGATGAAGGATTATTCATATATAGATTTGCCATGTTTGTAGCAAAAGTCTCGGCAATGACAGACCATCGAATAAAAAAAGAAGATTTTCCCTCCCAGAGCCGTATGAAACAATTAAAGGCATGTTGGATTAAAATAATCAATACCTTAAAGGGGTTGTTAAATCAATTAAAAGAACTATCACGTAAAAAGACTAAGGTGTACTCAAATATTGTTGGTTTGGATATTGCGGGCTCCCTTATCGAGGTTTCAGATCCAAACTTAATCTCAAATTCAATGATCATGTGCACAGAGAAATTTGAAGAGAAAGTTGAAAATTTGAAGAAATCATTGGTCGAAAAATTTGATAGTATGGTTGAGTATAATTATGATGACATTGATAATTGACTTGTTGAGTACACAAATAAAAATGAGGACATTGAGACTATATTGCAAAATTTATCTATTGGCCATAGGGAAATTGAGAGTGAATTGTTAATTATCAAAGTAAAGAAAGAAGTAACAATTTACCCATTAAGGGAATATATTCAAGAATGGTTAAACAAGGCTATAACCAAGATTGTTGAGTTTCCAACGGAAGTGGTTATAATCGAACACATAATTGCAACTGTAAAATATATAAAAGGCACATCAACAAGCAAATGAATAAGAGAGATTGTTGGCACAGGAGAAGATCCAAGGTTCAACGCTACAACAACGCACCAAAACAACTCTAACTACCATCTTTTTTGGCAACACCTGTGAAGCAGATGCAGTCTCACCCAATGTCGAGGTAGGGGTGGTCGCAGGACTCAAGTGTCTGCAACCTTAGCTGGGACACAAATATGTGATTATAATATTTAATAGAGCACTTAGCATCAATAGTTCATCAATATTCAACCAATAACTACTGCAAAGATAGAATAGAGCATCGTATCATTCACACTGATATAATGTAATTAAGCACTTAACACAAACAAATGGATCAGATCTAGAAGAAGAAAGCACTAAGCACATTCATAGAAGTCAGATCTAACATTCATAGCACAAAGCATAATCAGATCTATCTATCTATATCAAAGCACTTAGCTAGAGAGTTATAAACATATTAAGACAAGCACAAAGCATAACAACATATTATTTACATGGTTCACCCCCATCCTAGGGCTACGTCCACCAACTCTTCTTCTTTATTCTCTTCAGTCAATCGGTTACAAGAACAGAGCATCAAAACCTTTACTTTGCATAGGATAGACGATCTATGCAACTCGTTGGATCCTTCTTCCTTGCGTTCCAGAACTAAGCCTTCCACAATATTGCTACAATGACTTGCACTTAATTCTGCAAGTTTCACACAGTATGCACAAAGCCTTACAAGTCCTGATCACACAGATCCAAATCTTGGCACTTAGGCTACTTGCCTACTAACATCACATAGATGCACCACTACTTCTATCTAGCCTAAGCATCTATTTATATATACAAAATGGGCCTAAACATGGGTAAACCCATGGGCCTACATCCCAATCTCGTTACATAATCCCAAAAACCCAAAAAGGAGCCAAAAAGGGGCCAAGATCCTATGATCTCCACTTCATCTTAAGCTCCTCCTTCGACAGGCTGTCAAATTCCAAAATAGGTCAACATGACCAAGAATCTCCCAAAGCTTGATCAAGGGCCAATAGGCCCCCAACACTCACCCGTGACTAGTCCCGAGTCACTCTGGTCTGACTAGTTCTGCCTCAAATGCCTCGAGCTTGGCTTGAGTTGTTTTGACCTGCTGTTGTGCTATGACTTCTTGCTCAACAAACTCTTGGATTACTACATCGTTCATTGTCCCTTCTAGGCATTATTCTGCTGCATTAACAACCTATTCTATCTCTTATCCTCAACTCTCGACCTCTGTGTATAGCTGAGAGGCCTTATCTTGCATAGGTTGGAGCCATTGAGTTACTTCCATAACTTTTCTTTGAATCGTATGGATATACTGCTGGATGGTGCGCTTCTCTTGAGACCGCTTCATTCTTTATATAGTTGACAGGGCCTTCAGCTGCACCTGTAGTGTCTCTGCATGATTCTTTGCATCCTGGAGTTGCGACTCCAGTGCCTACAATTCTGGGTTCTCAACGAGCTTCTCATACATTTGGGCACTGTGGTTACTCAGCTGCTTGCACTCCCCCACAAGAGCCTTCGATCTCTCAAATGCACTCCTAGTGGTTGCTTCCCTTTGATCTCTTACATCTTGAGAGGTCTCGGGTACTGTGCTTAGCTCCAAATATGCTATGCGTTGTTGTAGCTGCTGGATCACTTCTTCAAGTTATGCTATTTTTGTGGAATTCTCTCTTCAACCTTTACTTCTACGACTATCACAGAGTGAAGCGCTCTGTTGACCATTTCTTTTACTTCGAGTTGCTCTGTGAGCAACTATTCCTTTTCATTCTACAGTTGGGATTTTTATTCGTCGAAATTTTCCCAGAGATCAAGCTTCTCTGGTTCTGTAGTAATGTGTTTCTCTACAAGGACTCCTTGTACTTGTGTCAAAGCCAAGGTAGCTTGCGTTGTTTCTTCATGTGCTCATCGAAGGAGAGCTTTGATTGTCTCAGTGATTCGGTGGAGTTGAGCTGGCTCATATCCCAGTTATGGTGTTCCTACTGACAAAGGCGCAGTGGGGAATGTGTGACTGAATTGTAGTGCTTGTTGCACTCCTTGGAGCTCAATCTCGATTCTATTGTACATCGCTTCCTGCTTATCCTATTATTTTTCTTCTATCTCCAGTGAAGGATCATTCAGGGCCGCTATAATGAAATCGAAGTCATCTGAGGTGAGGATAGTCAACATTTTTGTCATAGAAGCTTTCAATTTCTTCCGAGAGGAAGGATTTGGGGGGGAAACCTTCCTTTTCTTCGAGGGGTCCTCCTCATCTCTAGGCACTGTAACCTCGCATTTCTTCATTTCAACTTCTGTGCCATCTTTATCTCTTCCATAACCTCCTTGCTCTGGTGAGATGGAAGTAGTTTTCATAGATGCACTATCTGAATCCTGAACCTCTTCAATTTTCTTCGTCCTGCTAGGTCCAGGTGTACCCTGTGCAGTTTCTAGACTGTCTATATCGGATATCTCCATAGGGTCTATTGGAATGAGGAGGTCCATCGACCATTCCTTGGTGATCTCCTCCAAGTCCTCCTCCATTAGCTTGTAGTAGGACTGAAGTTGTTGCTTGTGCTCATCAGCGCACGCTGTGATGTAAATGAAATGGTGGTCTACGCTGAACTCCATCAACGACCTTGTTGGTGCAATTATATGCATAATATATTACCAAACATAAATTATCAACTGGGATTCATAATCAGTAGATTTGATGCACTATATGTGCCGATAACAGATAGGTTCCTATGTCTGTTTAGTATAGATTAGATAAGAAAGCCATTTAGAAACCAACACACTCTTAAAAATAACAATCTTCACACAACTTGAAAGCTGGAAAGCAAAACCCATAAAGAAGCAAAAGATCTTTTTCAGGTGATGGACCTGTTCATTGATGGCTCATGAAAGGAAAATATGTACTTTGATTCTATCTCCTAGAGAAACTAAACTAACAAGTGGGATGCCCCATTAAAGCTCATGTATGGTGAAATATGGAGATCCAATTGTTCCTGCATTACCACGCTTTGCAACATATTTGAATAGTGTAATTAAACAAAATAACATGAAATTGAAATAACAAATACATGAAATGAAAATCTACACTAATAATTTACAATAAGCTTACCAAGCTATATCGGTGGCCCTTGCCGATGCCAACATGGAATCTCTTAGATCAACAAAAGATAACTTCTAAGAGAGACAAAATCACTGAATCCAAACTTGCATTAATCTTAAACAGGTAGGTTTACAAAAGGAGTCTCTTCTTGAATCTAATCTACATCATAACAATTCTCCTCAAGAACCTATCTGATAACAATTCCCTTAATCTACATAATAATGAATTCTCTTTTCAATCTACATAATAATGATTCTCTTCTTCTCTACATAATAATGATTCTCCTCCTCCTTTTACATCATAATGATTCTCATCCCTTCCCTCATGAAGAGAAGGCACTCTCTTTTATACATGAGAGTTTTGAAAACAAGATAAACATATCATAATTACAGATCCACTTTTCTCTCAACCCATTTCCCATTATTACAAAATATAATCCCTTCAAACCCTCACACATATCTCTCATATAT
>SNQJ01S0043510.1:208499-228077 GCA_010110895.2 Picea sitchensis | reverse complement strand
AGAAGATTCAAGAAAATGCTTGTTTTTCCCACGTGTAAGCATTCTCGCACCCTGCCTATAGAGAAGACTGTGAACTCCTCACGACCTAGCTATGATGCAGCCTACGAGAATAAGTTATTCTCACACCCTAGCTATAATGCATCCTGTGAACTTCCTTTTTTATAGGGTTTTTACAAAGGAAAATGCAACTTCTTTTCTCAGGAAAAGTTCTTCTCCCTTCTCTCTTCAGGAACTCTAACCACTGATCCCTCTGAAGGAAACATATAGGTTTACATCATTAACGAAAATAGGGATGATGAAAATTATGTGTAACACCTACCATCCACAAGATAATGGGACAGTCGAAGCATTTTGTTGTGCCTCTTTTGTCACTTGAATGGGCAAAATAGAGGTGCTTACAAGCTTAGTTGGGTTAGCTAAGAAAGACAGAAGTGAAGGAAAGGGTTAGAAAAAGACACATAAAAGACTAAGCTAAGAATTAAACTAGGAAAGGAAAGAACAACTAAACTATTGAGCATAAGGGCATAAGAACAAGAAACCAATAAGACTCATGTCACCAATGGAAAGGATTGTATTAGTGAAAAGAAAACACTGAGAAGAAAGAGGACTTTGGATCTCTTCTTCCTCCAAGGGAGGGCTCTTGGACCCCCACAATTGAGCTCTTCTTACAACTTTGAAACTGGAAAGAAATGGTGAAATAATCCCAAGCTATTCCACTCAAAAGGTGAGGTGGATTGCCCAAATGAAATGATGCTAGTATGCTCTTGATGAGAAAAGAAGATTCCCCAAGAGAATAGTAGCAACATAACCTTGCAAATGAATTCCTTGAAAATGTAGTGCACCCATGGCCTTGTTTTATAGCACCACTTTGAGGTATTGTGAAACTAGCTTTTAGTGTGAAAAGGGGTTGTTTAGGGAACTTTTAGGTCTTTGACTAGCCACCCAGTCAGATCTAGTTGAGATTTGGATGTCAAATCAACTTGGAAGCTGAACCAGAAGTGGGTGGGAGGCCGACCAATCTCATAAATGCGTCGTTTCTTAGGTGTGCATGACTTTTAGCGACCACAGTCACGCATCATGTGCATGTGCACTTTTTTGGCATTTTTGAATGGCGCATGTGCGTGCACGCCCTATGTAGTCATAGTGCATCTTGATTTTATAACTGGTTGTATAGTTTTGGACCTTTTGGAATTGCTTTTTTAGTAATTTTTGGTCCATGTGTGGACTCATAGCTGTTTAAATATGTTGGATTCTTGTAACCGTTTACGAATGAAATTTCAGTGATAACATATGCCCCATGATGGATGAGGTTAGGAGCATACAGATAGCCAAAATTCATCAATGTTTCTTCTACTGGGAGTACCATTGTAAGAAAGAGCGAAAGTGAGAGTATCAAGAGTGAACTGTTGGAGGGAGAAGGGAAACTGTAGGACCCAACCTTCTGTAAGGTGTGTAAAATAAATTGTGTACAAACGAGGTAGGCATGCCCCATGCTTGTGTCATTTAAATCAATAAGAAGGGTGTTGTACAGTGACTGAAACTATGTGTTAATGTAGACAACTGCAGCGCCCTCAGGGAAGGTTGTGATAAAGGCAGAGGACAATTCTGAGGAGGAACATAATATGAACAGTGGACAATGACACCTATAAGAAGTATCATAGATTCTGTAGGCATTGATAGCCCAACCAAGTTTAGAGGTCTTCGGAAAATATAAGAAAGAACTACAATAGTCACAAAGTAAGACCCATCATAACATGAGAAAGTGTTGAAGTCAAATGTTATGGGGGTCAACGACAGAAGGGAGCAATTATGGGTCTCCCTGTGCCATTCGAGACTTTTCATTGGAAAGGTAATGAGAGTCAAGATACTGTCACCCTTCTGGAAACTGTGTTGATGTCGACAAAAAGGGCGACGCGACTCCAAGAAGCAAAGGGCTTCGTGAAATCTACTAGGTGAGGTTAGGAACTGAGGAGGTACATGGAAAAATTCAAGATGTGTGGATACTCAAGACTGCCCTTGGTTGGGGATATATGGAAATATAAGTGGTCGCAACCATTCAACTAGGTCGAGTGTCAGGGGGACAACAAGACATGGGATAAGTTGTGCCAGAGGTGAGACAAAGTGAACAAACTCAGAGAGAAGAGGTAGGTGGCCTGTGGGATACTCAGAGTTTATGGACAATGTTAATAGGAGTAGATTATAAGGAGTGCCCCAACCAAGGGTGACATGGGTTGCGCTTGCCAAGAAGGTCGTCAAAGGTGATGACAAAAAGCTATGTAACATGCTAGAAATAATGGCTTGATTACAAAAAGAATTAAAAAATCTGTGGGGAGAATAATGTAGATACAGAAATGGGTGCCCCAGTGTAGGATGGCTTGGCCTAGGGATGGCACAAGTTGGTGGAAAGAAAAAAGTGGAGGGTGGGGGGCCCATAGGATGGTTTCTGTAGTAGGGAAATGTATGGAGGGAAATCTGAGGATGGGAAGACTGATGATGGGTAAAGGATGTTGTGGTAGTGCAGTCAAAATAATCTGTGAGGAAGCACCCTGGGAGTCCGTTGGGAAGGCTAGAAAAATGAGGAGAAGGAGTATGTGGATGATTCATGAAATGATGTAAGACTATTGGGACTCCCATCCCAAAAGGGTTGAAAACATCATGAGTGTCAAAGTTCCAAGGGGTCTATGAATGGGAAAACTCATGTGGGGGAGAGTACTACTGGGTGATAGTACCCAAAATGCAATGGAGGTGGCGGTATTGTAGAGCCAGATATGGGGACCCTAAAGGTAAATTTCAAAGGGTGTGACTGGAGATGCAATTGAGATTCAGAGGGAATGATTACATGCCAGTGTTGATTATATACCTGAAGGGGTTGCACCGGTGTATGATGACCAAGCACCTGCACACATGAAAACCAAATACCCGACGTGAACAATATCTGAAGAGAATTGAACATACAATCATTTATTGGATAATTTTGAACATGAGCATGCGTACCTGGATGGGGAATGGAAAAAATGGTTCCTCAGGGGATAAGGATGAAAACTGGCCTGGGGAATGTCTTGATGTAGAGGGTGGGATGTTGATCCTGTGGCTGAAGACAGTTTGAAAAATGGGCACCCGGAGCTCCCAGAATGGGGTCTGGAAGTTTGGAAAAAAGGACTATATATAGCTATAGGGCCTACATTGCCACCTCATTTGTACGTACTGTCAGAGTGATTGGACAAGAGATATTCAAAGGAGATTTGAAGATTCTGAGAGAATGAGGCAACCGATTCAGGACCAACGAGCTTCAGGTTAGTGGTATTATCATCCTGCATATAATTAGGTCTTCTATTTGTGGCCAGGGCCTGTACGGAGGGACGTATAGGGAGTTTTGTGGGTGTGAGCCCCCCAGTGCATGGGTGATCCAGAAATATGCGCGCATGGGTGCACACCTATTATCTAGATATCTGTGCATGGGTGCACCCTAAGGGGGGAAATAGGCATGCATGGTATGCGTGCCTATTAGCTAAACAACTGCGCATGGGTGCGCAACTGTGTGGTGGACAAGCGCGCTGTGATGCACGCCTGTGTACGTGACAGGGGCTCATAAAGGTGCCTCTGTATTGGAATATGTGTAAATGTAATGAAATCAAAATGTCGAGATAAAAGTCTAAATTGCAAGTATTTGCAAAAAAGGCAAGGATCGCAGACACGGTACACATTGTTGAGTTGGAGGACGACTAGTTGGGAGTCAAGTAAGACACTAAGATGACAAATACGATGATGGTTGGCATTGGCGAGGAGGCCAATGATGGTAGTGTACTCGGCTTGGTTGTTGGTTATTGAACTCAGACATATGCCGCTAGAGTGGAGCAATTCATGTGAGGGGGAGTAGAGGGCCCAAGCTGCTGAAGTGAGATTTTGTGTCCAATAGCTGGCACTGTCGATGTAACCAATGTGGTGGGCCAGTGGAGGAAGAATATGTCAATAAAACAAATGATAGTTTAGACGTGAGGTATGGAAAAAATATTAAAAACACTATAAAAGAAATAACCTAATGTAGAATGGCTACGCTTAGGCATAATTTTTTTTTAAGTATAATCCGTTGACAGGTTCTTTGAGAGAGAGGCCCTCGGGGGAAGCCAGGATGTATGCACCTTTGGTGAGGCAATGTTGGATAATGTAGGGGCCATACCACAGTGACTCGAATTTTCCATGATTGAGGGTATCGTGAGAGATATCATAAGCAAGGACGAGGTCACCTTCATGAAATGAGTGAAGGTTGACATGGTGATCAAAGGTGGCCTTTGACAATTTTTTGGCTGCCTCATTGTTCTGTAATGAAGATCGACGATCTTCATCCAAGGACTCTAAGTTCAGCAAACGCTACTCCATTGGAACAGTGTCGGGTAATAGCTCAACTGTGGTGCGTAAGGTGGGAATTTCGCACTCGATAGGAAGAGTAGCCTCGACCCTGTGGACTAGATGAATTGGTGTGAAACCAGTGGTTGTTTTCATGGTTGTACGGTAAGCCCATAGCGTGGAAAATAACATATGATGTCAATTGGTCTTATGTTTATTAACCGTGCGCTGTAACATGGTCTTGAGGACCTTGTTAACTGCTTCGACCTGTCCGTTGGACTGAGGGTAATATGGTGAGGCAAACTTGTGGGAGAATCCTAACTGGGATGAGAGTTCGACGAAAATCTCATTCTCGAAATGTTTCCCATGATTGGAGACTAGTTGGAGTGGTACTCCAAAGCGAGATATGACGTGATTAAAGAAAAAAAAATGCGCCGTGGTGTCAGTGGTGTTGTTGAAGGTAGGCATGGCTTCAACCCATTTTGTGAAGTAATTGACTGCGACAACAATGTATTTGTGTCCATTGCTGGATGGGAGGTTACAAGTCATGAAGTCGATGCCCCATTTACAAAAGGGGCCTGCAGTAATGACTGGGTGGAGAAGGGAAGGTGGTGCTCGTGCTTTGTTGGCATAAATTTGACATTTATCACATCGCTTCACAGCATGAATGCAATCGTGAAACAATGTAGGCCAAAAGTAACTTGCGCAGATGATTTTTTGAGCAGTGGACATCCCCGAGAGATGGCCGTCACACGCACCTCTATGGCAATTGTTCAAGATTCTATCAACCTCGTCAATAGTCAAGCATTGATGGAGTATGGTGTCAACCCCTTGCCGATATAAGATATCTCCGATGAGGAGATAGCAGGGGGGATGGTGGTCAATACGATGGAGATCATCTCGTGAGAGGTGGTTACCGAAATTTTCGGTTCGGAGGTAGACGAGGAGGTCACCATACCAAGGATCATCTGAAGTGATGTAAAAGAGATGTTCATCGGGGAAGTCGGTATTGACGAGGGCACAGGTAGTATCGAAGGGGAAGACTGTGACAAGTTCGACGAGGACGAGTGCTTTCTTTCTCTTGGGTGTTGAAAATTCGAGATCGTACTCCTAAAGGACAACGATCCATCGGGCAAATTTTCCATTAATTTGTCGATGACTAAGCAAGTATTGCATGGGGTTGGAATTCGCTATGACTTTGATTGTGCAAAGAAGAATGTAATGGCACAGTTTCTGGACTGCGAGGACCACTGCAAGGGCTAGTTTCTCTTTGTGATTATACTTCAAGGGTGGCCCTGAGAGGTTTTTACTAATGTAGTAAATGACATGCTCACGATTGTCATCACCGATTTGAACGAGAACTCCTGCTACAGAGACAGCTGATGCTAATATGTAGAGGATATAGTTGCGATTATAGTCGGGTGAACTAATTAAAGGGGCATTGGAGGGTGCCATTTTAAGATTGTCAAATGTTTTTTGGGCATGTTCATCCCAGTGGAAAGGGATTTCGTGGCGTAGTAAGCGAAGAAAACCATGTGCTCGAGTGGCATAGTCTGGGACAAATCACCTTAAAAAGTTAGCTTTTCCTTGTAGGCTCTGGAGTTGGTGTAAATTTTTTGGGGGTGGAATTTCTGTGATTGCCTGGACTTTGAGGGGATCCACGGTAATACCACTTTGGGAAACGATGAATCCGAGGAGGTGCTCAGAAGTGACACGGAACACACACTTGAGGGGATTCAAGCGGATGTTGTACTGACGACACCGTTGGAAGATGATCCATAAATCATCAAGATGCTGGGTACATTTTTTGGATCGAGCTGTGAGGTCATCCAAGTATGAGAGGATGATATGAGCTAGATCATGAAAAATGTATGTCATACCCCATTGGAAAGTTGCGCCAGCGTTTTTTAGGCCAAAAGGCATGACACGATAAGCAAAATTACCCCAAGGGGTGGTGAATGTTGTTTTGTATTGACCGGCTGGGTGGATTTGGATTTGGTTATAGCTAGAGAAACCATCCATGAAGGATAAAGCCTCGTGGCCTACGCAGTCATCAATAATTTGATCAATGAAAGGCATTGGAAAGTTGTCTTTGGGACAGGCGTGATTGAGATTGTGAAAGTCCGTGCATACACGGATAGTGCCCTAGTTTTTGGTAATGGGTATAGGGTTGGAAACCCATGAGGTATAGGCAATGGGGTAGATGAACCCAGTCGTGCGTAATTTGTCAATATCGACATTGATAGTTGTGGCTTTGGACGGGTGTAGAAGTCGTTGTTTTTGGCGAACCAGTGTGATATCAAGCTAGGTGTCTATGTGATGTTTGACAATAGAGGGATCAAGGCCAAGCATCTCTGTGTATGACTAGGCAAAAATATCCAGGTATTCTTGGAAGAGGGCTTTATAGGCTGTGATTTATTGAGGAGTGCATGCAGCGCTAATGGTGATTTCCTTGACGACTCCATTTTTTATGGAAATATCAATTTTGATGGTGGGGGAGATGTTGGCCATATTGCCTTCTTCAAAAGCATCAGGGGTAGAGATGGGGTTGTTGAACTAGTCAATATGTCCTGATGGGATAAAATCCTTGGTTTCGACTGCGTATATGGGGTGTTGGTTAGGAGGCGTGAATGATTCCTATGGAAAGAAGAGTGCTCTGTGGTGTAGCGCATCCCATGGGTAGTCGAGGGTGGTTAATTCCTTGAGTATGTCCTCGTCACAGTAGAATTGTTGGGAATACAAGGGATTGAAAAGAGTGATATCAGTGACTATCACCATGTGGTTGTCCTCTGGTGATGAAGAAGCAGGGGGAATGACGCAATGAGATTGTGATGGTTAACTCGACATAAACCAAATATCGAGATACTGAGGATTATTAGTGGTAGTTGGGCATAAAATTTCCATGGGGAAATGAACGGGAGAATTGGGGGAATTTGGGGGTAAATCCTTGTATAAGTCATCCAAGAACCACGAAGGAATAGGGAGTGCTTCTGGTTCAAGAGAAATAATGTGAAGAATCTCTAGTGATAGGGTAAGGTAAATCATTGATTCTATAGGGGGTGTAGGGGTTTGAATCAGGGTCACTTGGCATTGCCTGTATTCAATGATCATAAGACATTGATATGTAAAATGATATAAGGATTCGCATAGAGAGCAAGGGCATCTCATATGTTCATTGAATGAAGTCGTGACATATTGGATATCGATGATGTTTGGTGAGGATGATGTAGCTGGACTAGGTTCGTGCTGCAATATTTGGCATACGACTACTAATG
Source organism: Picea sitchensis (assembly GCA_010110895.2). Taxonomy (NCBI): domain Eukaryota; kingdom Viridiplantae; phylum Streptophyta; class Pinopsida; order Pinales; family Pinaceae; genus Picea; species Picea sitchensis. The sequence continues at coordinate 220,458 of SNQJ01S0043510.1, read as the reverse complement.
TCTGTCGAAATTGGGGTAGAGTTGGGAAATGGTGTGTATAATGGCCATATTCTGAACATATGGCACAAGCGAATTTGGTTCGCAGCCCTTTGCTACTTACGTTAGGGGAGGTAGCGGAAGTACTTGTTAAAGTGACGAACGATGATTGTGTTTGATTGAGTTGAATTAGGTTACGTAACTCGGGTAGAGATGGGCATTTGTTGGTTGGGTGTCCATATTTCTCACATAGCGCGCAAGGAGGTTGGACACATGGGGGAAGTGGATTTGTGGGATCCTTCTTCTTTCACCTACCCCCAACTGTGGCAAGGAGGTTAGTGAGTGGGGGTGTAGAGGGTATGGTGGGAGTGAGTATGGGAATCTGCATTGGGATTCCTTCTGTTTGGGGGGGGAAGGGATGGTTAAGGAACCATCTCTGGTGGATGTAAATACCAAACTGGGATTGCCAACACCATATTAGGGAGGGTAAGCATTGTGGCTACTTGGAAAGCTTGTACGCCTGGTGGAGGGTAAAAGAAGGGGATTTGAGTAATGGCTTGGGGAACTATCCCCCAAACTGGGATATGGCCTTGGGGTGAGCTGAAATCATGAACTAGTGGAGTCGACGAGTTCACAGGAGGCTCGTGAGAGAGGGGCTCTGCAACTAGTGGGACGTCAGATATGAGATAATCCTCCCTAGGAGGAAGGGTATCCTCAATGTCAGTTCCTTTGGATGATATGACACATACCTGATTGGAAGGATGAAGGAGCGGTGGTGCACCATGTTATGTTCCTAACAATGATGGGTCTTTGAAAATTCCAAGCCCCATTTTGATGAGTGGGTATGCTTCAGGATTAGTGTGGACGAGGGGGAGAATGTTATCGATGTTGGTAGAAGGGTTAGGCTCATAATGTGAAACTTGGTCAATTGTAATGATCTTCCCTTTATGGGGGAACATCATGGTTTGAAATACGAAAGAGGCAACTGCCTTCATAGAGTACATGTAGCTACGACTAAACAAGATATTATAATCAAGCGGGGCATCGATAACTTCAATGTCAATGAGAATGGTCTTTACCCCAAGTTCTACAAGGACATTTTGGAAGAGCCCTTTAGGAGAAGATGGTCATCCTTCATAAGCTCTTAAGGTAATGGTAGATGGTATGAGTTCGGGGGAACCAAGTTTCTACCATATATACTTGGACATGATGCATGTGGATGCGCCTTCATAGATGATGCACTGATGAACTGTAATGTTCTGAATTTTAATGGGGATTTGAAAAGCGATGAGAGTGGGGAGTCGAGGTTATCCGCTGTCGAGATAAAATGTGATGAGTTGAGTATCTGCAGGGTCAACTGCCCCCAAGGAGGAAAGTAATGATTTCCACTGAGTGGGACATGTTTGAAGGACTTCTAAGACTGACATTGCATCCAGGGATTGTGCTAAGTCATCGACCAACCTGTAATTATGAGCTGCCATCGCCTGCGAGTTGTGGACATTCCTACGCAATGGGATGCGAGGGATGCAAAGAGGTGTTTCCGTGTTAGGGTGAGGGATCATCAAAGGGGGTCCTGTTGGTGCTGAGATTGTTTCTGGGGGAGTGGGAGGAGACTCAGCGGGTGCACGGTATTGACAACTACGTGTCTATAGAAGGACTTCTTCCTCGCTAGTGAGGAGGATAGTACAATCCGTGGGATTGTTCGAGTTGAGATATTGTCTCAACTATGGTGGGGTAGGCTGCATGTCTTATTGAGTGTTCATCACACCCTGGTGTGGAATGGGATTCTACAACATCGCTGGGGGAGGTTGTTGTACGTATTGTTGTGGGGCCTGCTGAGGGGCGGGTGGTGCTGGAGGATGTGGTCCATTTCCTGAGTCTTTCATCCGCTTAAAATCAGTGATTTGGGGGCATTGATGAGTATAATGACCGAACTCACTGCAAAGGGCACAAGGGAAGTTGGTTTGAAGATTATTTCTATTTTTCCCTTGACGTCTGTTGTTATTGCCCCCTTGGGGGTTTTGATTCCCTTGGTTCTGGTTGCCCCCAGTAGGTTGGTTCTATTGGGGGTCATTCCCGCCTTGACCTGGGTTGTTATTGTTTCGGTATTTTCCTTTATTTTTGGCATTATTCGACTGATGGGTTGGATTTTCCATATTTAGCTGTTCAAAATTTTGATATTGCTGAATGGGAGAGGGTTGAACAAAATTCACCCCAACGTGAGGGTGTCCTTGTGGTAGAGCCATGGGTTGTGGGGGGGCAGAAAATGGAAAGTACGGATTATGTTGTGGTAATGATTCGTAAGGTACATAGGAAGGCGTGATGCTTTTGCTAGTACTTAGAGTATAAGTTGAGGTAGAGGGAGTACCAGAACTTATTTGGATAGGTGGGCTTGTTGTGGGTGCCGATGGTGGCCCACTGATGGGTGGAGGAAGGGCAATAGGGTATGGTTGTTGATAAGGGGGTGGGGGATAATAAGAGGTTCCTCCATATGCTGGAGGATATTGAGGTGTGCCATACATTGGTGGTTGTTGGGGTTGTGGTGCGTGGTGCATGGTGTTACCAATCAATCCGTCTGCTGATTAAGACAACCCAGGTTTATCTTGGCCAAATGGCATGGGGTTTGGGAGTTTAGGAAGTACTATGTACAAGTACCCTGATTGTGAATAGATGAGGTCGTATTGTTGAGCCTTATTGATGGCTTCTTCTTCTGAATGAGGGAAGGTGGAAGCCACATCTTTACCGAGGAGAGAGACAAGCGATCTGAGAAACTAATCAAGACATTGTTGTTTGGTGGTTTCTGCTTTGCACAAACTATGTTGTCGACACCACTCGTGAATGTGATTAGCGATATGTGCGGTTGAGGTTTGTTTAAAATTATAGAGTAGTTCAAGACCGTTGTCATGGAGGATTGGTAATTGGAAGAAGGTAAAAAATGCTTTGGTCAAGGACTCAAAAGTCGCATGGGACCCCGACTTTTTGTCTACATACCATTTGGCTGATGGGCCAGTGAGTCTGCATTGAAATAATCGTAGTTTGATGGAATCATCCATAATGTTGTTGGAAGAGCACCATAAGTGGAAAGTCATGACATGGTTGGCGGGGTCATCGCCTACCTTTTCTTTAAACTTGGGGATATCTGAAGGTAGTTTGGTAGGCATTGTAGGCCATGTGGGGTCATGCAATATAGGATCATTCGTGAGTTTGCTTAGGTATGGTATGTTGAGAGAGGCCAAATATGGCATCTATAGTGGTGGTAGAGGATTAGTTCCAACCATGGTGTGAGTGGTTTGTGAACCTGACCCTTGGGGGGGACTAGGTGGTTTTGTACTTCCCCCTTGGGAGGAAGTTGGACCCCCTCTTCCGTGTAAAGGAGAGAGAGTGGACGGTGGACCTTGGGAATTGGACCCAAGTAAGGTGGAACCAAGAAAAGATGATCCTAAGACAGTGGCGCTAAAAAGAGTGTGAGAAGGTGGAGCCGATGAGTTGGCAAGACTAGTAACTCCCCCCAGAATAGGAGGGAGGTCTAGCAAGCGTCTGGAATGATGGGGGTTTTGTGGGTCCCCTATAATGTCTGACTAACTGAGTGGATGTGTGTGAATGTTGGTGAGAATAATAAATAAACAAGATCCGTTGCTTGAAATTTTTTGAACTTTACACGATATATATCTAAATCAAATGTAATCAGAAGTGCATCATAGATAAAGTGTTTTGATAAAGAAGCTTATATGTGGGTAAGTGGATTTTTTCCATGTGGGGGAACAAAGAAAACAAATTCTCGTGTCCTAAAAGATGTAACATCCTTCCTCTCAAAATAACACTGGACCTTCCAATAGCACTCGATAGTGGGGTCTGAAGCCACTGGAAGAGAAACTAGTGAAGGATCAAGGGATTAGTTATAATGAGGGGTAGAGGGGGCATATCCCGAAAGAACTGGCGACATTTCCCAATAGCCACAAAAAATCCGATCAAGGTGCAATTGCAGCCCACAATTGCCACCTGGGTAGATGTCCTAAACTTTAGTCACTAGGTACCTCGGTCAAAGTATGGCATTTAGATTTTCAGCCTAAGAAATGGGTCACGGCTTGGATCCCATCCAAGAGGTGGGTGCCTCAAGGGGGGATGCACAGAAAAACTAGACCTTGGCCTTCAACCCTTCATGGGTATCTCCCTGCCTTATGGTGTTAGGAACACTTGACTTGGAGGATTTAAAGTTCCCTATTTGACAACTTATATTGTTTTGACAATGTGAGAACCAGATAACGGGGAGTTATTTGGATGCCTATCCTTGATATACTACCTAGACTAAAAGATTTCTTTTGGCACCTCCTATGGAGGAAAACTTAGTGAGTTTTTAGAAAAAATTTAGATGTGGTTGTTTGAGAGATTGGGGGTGTGAGCCAATCTCGTTGAAATTAAATGGGAGTGGATAGTTTTATCAGGAAAAGGGTGGGGTGTTTCGGAATCCCGTTGGAGGAAACTTACTTTGACCTCCACGTTTCGAGATGAAAACTATGTGAGTGATAAGTGAATTTTGTGTGTGAATGAGTGAAAGTGTGCCAATGTTTTAATGAATTAGGTGTCACCTTGTTGCATGCGGACTTCGCTTGGTCCTTACAAGTGTTGATTATCTAATTAACTAAATGCCTTTGGTACAACCTTGCGGAATTCAAAAGTCCCTAGGAAGCTATCATGTGGACATGTGGGTCCTTTACTATTCCTTTAACTCCCTATTGTGATTTAATCTAAGAAAGCTTTGAAAATATCCTAGATTGTGATCATGTGGGCATGTATGGGCCTATTACAAAACCTTTAAACTTCCCTAGTGATTTAATCTAAGAAAGTAAATTTCAACACTATCATATCTTTGTAGCATGTGGGCATGTATGGACCCGTTACAATATTGATATGTGTTTGGAAAATAAACTAAGAGGAGTCATGAGGGGGTTGTTGTCCTCTCCTAAAGGTTTTAGTCTTTTTAAGGGAGATGAAATTGTCCTACAACCTTTTTCTAATTCTCAAAGTCACTTTGAAGTGAGAGAGAAGAGCATACTAAACGATTGTTATCCATCTTATGGTCCCAATGCAAGTTTTATGTGATTACAAATGATTCCAAATTATACTCTTAGTCAAAGCAAGCCATCCATGTGGAAAAATGAAAGCAAAAGACGAAATAATGATTTTAAATCCCCTAAGTGCCTATGTGTTTTGACTAATCCCTTTATATGGAGAGGGAACTAAGTGTGGTGTAGATTACAACATGCATGAAATCCTTTTTAAGAAGGCTAGGGGCCTTCCCCAAATCGAAAAAAGGCTTACAATGTGTATTTTTCTACACAGGTGCACGGGTCTCAGAGTAGACAGAGGCGCACTAAGGGCCAATGTGCAAACCGAAAAAGACTTTTGGGCGTAGGTGCGCAAGAGGCACTGAATAACATAGTAAATTTGGCGCACGATGCGCGACTGTGGGCCAATAAACCCGTGCACACTTGTCACACGGTCATGAAGAAATTTTCGAATGGAATTCTCTCAATTCATCTTTGAATTGAATGTTTTGCAGGTCGGCTTGGGCCGGTTAAGGTACTTGTAGGTTAAATAAACTGAAAGAAGAGCTAGAAAAACCCAAATGGGGTAGGAAATTGATACCATTCCCCAGTGGATTCGTCAATATGTTGCACCTTTTTTGTCACTTGAATGGGCAAAATAGAGGTGCTTACAAGCTTAGTTGGGTTATTTAAGCAAGACAGCAGTGAAGAAAAGGGTTAGAAAAAGAAACATAAAATACTAAGCTAAGAATTAAACTAGGAAAGGAAAGAACAACTAAACTATTGAGAATAAGGACATAAGAACAAGAAACCAATAAGACTCATGTCACCAATGGAAAGGATTGTATTAGTGAAAATAAAACACCGAGAATAAAGAGGACTTTGGATCCCTTCTTCCTTCAAGGGAGGGCTCTTGGACCCCCACAATTGAGCTCTTCTTACAACTTTGAAACTTGAAAGAAATGGTGAAAGAATCCCAAGCTAAATGACTCAAAAGGTGAGGTGGATTGCCCAAATGGAATGATGCTAGTATGCTCTTGATGAGAAAAGAGGATTCCCCAAGAGAATAGTAGCAACATAACCTTTCAAATGAATTTCTTGAAAATGTAGTGCACCCATGGCCTTGTTTTATAGCACCACTTTGAGGTATTGTGCAACTAGCTTTTAGTGTGAAAAGGGGTTGTTTAGGGAACTTTTAGGTCTTTGACAAGCCACCCAGTCAGATCCAGTTGAGATTTGGATGTCAAATCAACTTGGAAGCTGAACCAGAAGTGGGTGGGAGGCCGACCAATCTCATAAATGCGTCGTTTCTCAGGTCTGCACGGCTTTTAGCGACCACAGTCATGCATCATGCGCATGTGCATTTTTTCGGCATTTCTGAATGGCGCATGCATGCGTGTGCCCTATGTAGTCATAGCGCATCTTGATTTTATAACTGGTTGTATAGTTTGTGACCTTTTGGAAATGTTTTTTTGGTAATTTTTGGTCCTTGGGTGGACTCATAGCTGTTTGAAGATGTTGGATTCCTGTAACCGTTTGCGGATGAAATTTCAGTGATAACACATTTAATAAGATATTGGAGAGAACACTGACAAATATTTGTAGTGTGAACAAGGATGATTGGGAATTGAGAGTACGAGCAGTGTTATGGGCCTATAGAACCATTTGCAAGAAGTTGACAATGCAGAGTCCCTTTAAGTTGGTCTATGGTCTAGAAGCAGTTGTACCAATGGAATATTTAGTTCCTAGTATGAGAATTGCAGCCTTTACAAATATGGATGACATTGGTGTTGTTCAAGAGAGGCTCGCACAGTTGATAGAACTAGAGGAAGGAAGATTTATTGCAGGATTCCATCAACAGGTACAAAAGGAACGAGAGAAGCCCTATCATGACAGACACATCAAGAACAAATATTTTAAGCAAGGAGATCTAGTATTGGTATATGACAGTAAGTTCATGAAGCATCCAGGGAAGTTCAGAACACATTGGCTTGGGCCTTATGAGGTTTCCTATGTCATAGAAGGAGGAGATATGCAGTTGAAGACATTGAATGGAGAATGGAAGGAAGGTATGGTGAATGGGAGCCGGTTGAAATTGTACTATGACAACCAGCTTCCTCGCAGCTCTCAGTAAGATCAAAATAGGAAGCGTCTAGGTACCAGGTGTAGTTGAAAATGGGTGCCAAACATAGAAAAGACAGTATGCATATAGTGGGGAAGGATAGAGCAGAAAACACAGGCTTCTCTGTGAAGTTTGAGGTTGAAGTAAAACAGAAGGTTCAGATTTACAGTGCCTCAGGATGAGTCATAGGTGAGTGTTGGGGGCTTATTGGTCCTTGGGTATGAATTAAGCAATAAACCAAAGAAAAAGGAGGATAAAATATGAAGTGTGAACTACGCGGAAGACCCATGGACTAATATTGGGTTGAAGTGGCAAAAGAAGAAGAAAAGAAGGAGCGAAGTACGGGAAAATGAGTTGTTGGATGAGAAGATCGAGGAGAGTAGATCAACAAAGAAGATGGATTGTGGAAAGCTCAGCAAGTAGGAAAAATCCTCCAATGAATGCTTTGGAGCACTTCATAGGAAGGAAGAAAAGGAAGGCTGGCGAAGCTCGAAAAACGTGGGTCAAGTTGACCTAGGGTTTTAGACACCTAGGGTTTTGGTATTTAGGGTTTTAGACACCTAGTTTTTAGCCTAAGGTTGTCGATCAGTTATTGTAATGTACAAATAAAGGTCTAGAGGAACTGGGAAGGGTTGGTCCTAAGTTGATTGAGAGTTTGTCATTACTGTTGTGGGGAGATTATTGTTGTGAGAGAGAGAGAAGTGTTAAGTGTGGAAGATTGTAAGATCTTCAACTGGGTGCAAACATCAACCCTGCAGGTGGGTGCACAGGGAGGAGATAGAGGAAGAGAAAGAGAGAGAGAGAGATATGCAAGCTAAGAGGGAAAATAGATCTGTATGTTTTCATATAATATCAAGAAATGCAGTTATGTGGACGTAGCCCTGGGGATAAGGTGAACCACGTATATCTTGTTGTTCTGTGTGATTGATGTGGTGTTCTTTGCTTCTGTTACTCTGTTAATGCATGAATGTGTTATATCTGAGATATAACCGTGTGAAGTAGGTTAATACTTGGTATGAATAGTTATATCTGTGTATGTTTCTGTCTCAGATCCACTTGCATTCCCTTTGGTTGTAGACACCTGTGTCCTGCAACCACCTATTGCTACTTCGGGTGAGACTGCATCTGCTTCGCAGATATATCTGAAGGGTCTAGTAGTTAGGGCTTGTTGGTGTGATGTTAGAGATAAACCCTGGGTCTGCCCATTATATCTTATCACCTTACTTTGTTTCTTGTGATACTGCTTAACTCAATTTCCTTTCCTTCCAATGAAAATTTCATGAAAAGTTCTTGAAAATTAAAATCCATTGTTCCCAATGATTGTAACCATTGGACTCCTAGTACAACATCAACACCACCCATGGGTATAGAAATAATTGTACTATTCATTACATATCCCCCATAGTAATATTGATCTTATGGAATTTTCCTGAGCAATTGACAGTTCCTCCCTTTGCAATCATTACTTGAAACTATGGCGCTGGATATATAAAGCAATTGAGAGGTTTGGCTAATTTATAGTGAATGAAATTATGAGTACTACTAGAAACAATTAGGACTATTACCTTTTTTTTATATATATCCTTCTATCTTGGGGGTTTGAGGAGTGTTAATTCCATCCAATGCATTACATGATATCGTGGGAGTCAACTCTTCAAAAAAAATCTCTTCTACGTTTTCATCTTGAGATGGTTCTTCTTCTTATTATTCGTCTTCTTCTTCACAATCTATGTAGAATAATTTCTTCTCACCAGAATTATGTTTGTTACTGTACTTGTTGTCAGAATTAAAGCATAAACCTTTTTTCTTTTCTTTCCTCCAATTGTTGAGGTGTCAACCTTGTAGGTTGAGGTGTTTTAGAAGAAGGAACATTATTCCCTCAATAGATGTTAGGAGTAGTCCTTCTAGTATCCATAGCCATATTTTTACTTTCAACATTTATCACCATCCTGAATGCCTTCTGTTATCACCCATCTATCTAGGAAAATTTGTGTGAATTGGTGGAAATTGCTAATGCTTGCAGCTGGAAGACTCTTAAACCAATTTTTAAATTTACCTTGCAATGATAGGGGAAACATTATGATGCATACATCATCATATTCCACCTCAAACAAATCAATAAAATCCTTGAGACTTTGGATATGCTTTTCAGCAGTGATTTTCACATTTTCTCCATCAAACCTGGGCAGATTATTGCTATAATTGGCAGGGAGGTCATGGATAATAGGAGGCAAATCTAGGAGCTTGTATCTGTCTAGGATTTTTGTAGGTATAGAAGGCAAAGCAAGAGGCTTATAACCATCCAGAGGTTTAGCAAGAGTAGGAGATAAAGCAGGAGGCTTATGTCACACTTGGATTTCTAAAAGTGTATCTAAGATGTGCACAGGTGTATGAGTATGTACTTGATCTAAAACTTGGGGCTTAGTATCCTAAGGTCCATCAATTTGCAGATGACCAATGTAAACTTCAGCAATATACTCTTGATCCATATTAGAAAAAGATAGGACATAATTATAGATAAAACCAAAAATTTCTTGAATACAATTTGAGCTTGGATACCTGTTGTTTCCAGATTGCTTGGTCATGTTTTAGGTTCTTCCTCCAGTGGAGTCTTCAAATTGGAACCGATCTAGAGTTGGTTGGAGTCATCAGGTGAATGATTTCAACCTTCTTGTGTCTGATCACTATCCACCATCAGTAATCAGATCTGGAACTTGAAGTGCACTACTGGAGAAAGTCCCCAGTATGGTTGCCATTATGTTATCACCCTGTAACATCCTAGGATGAGGAGGAAATCATCAGGGGTAACCACAAAACCACTTCAAGTAAAGGATATATCTCTCCAAGACTCAGAGAGGGATATCTCTATCTGATATAGATTTATTTAGATTGGACATTAGGCTATCTATTAGTGTACATAGGTTTGTTTCTAGATTTGGTATATTTAGGAGATTGAAAACTTGAATTTACATTGGGCCATAGGGTCTACCCTTTTTGAAAATGGATCTATCTCAGATTTATAAGATTGTATCCATGGGGAAGGATAAAAATACTGATGGATCAAATTAAATCAAATGAAAGTGAAGGAGAGGAAAATAAGAGAAAGTTCATCAAGCAGAGGAGCAACTAAGAATTCCTATCCTCAACTTCAGACGAAAACATGTAGATCATTAAAAGACCAGAAATAGAGTGCAGGAACAAATTATGTTCTTAATATTTCTTTTAATGATTAGATCAGGGAAAACATGAAATGGATCTACAGAGTAAGAAAAAAGTTACAGGGAGAATAAAAACATCACTAGGAAGTCTAACACAAGAATCCTGTAGATACAACTTTTTATTTCTGGAAGATCATCTGGAAAATTACAAAGTATCCCCCGTGGGGCATGAATCAAAATATTTACAATCCACAATTGCACATTTGAATTATTAAAATATATGGAATAGAATATCCCCAGGCTCAGGAGGTCTAATTCAACAAACTCGACCAAAAATAGAAATAAAAATCCCTAAAAAATTTGAACTGTCTGTCATGAAAGACGGGTCGAACTGCTGCAAAAAAGGGGTCAACTCAGACATATGTTTCTCTTTAACAGTGAAACCTATATAAAAATTGAAAGATTTATTATATATGAGGATTCGTTGGGAAAAAACCTCTTTCAGTTTTTCCAAATTCATCTCCAGCTTGCCGAAATAGCTCCCGCAAAATCAGGACTGAAACAGGAAAAACGAAAAACTGAAACAATGAGGCTGAAATATGGATTCAATTCTCCCAAATGGTGGCATCTATGAAAAATATGGAAGAGGTTTTTTTTCTTCAGCCCGTGTGGAACAAAAAACTCTCTCGGTTTTTTAAAATTTGTTTCCATTTTCCCGTAATTCACTTCGGAAGATGACTGGTCAAACTGACGAAAATGAGCAGTTTTGAGTTTTTTGAGAAGGCAAAGCAGTTTACTCAGACTCCCCCTGAGGTGGTAAGTGGTATTGGGAGGGGGGGGTCTGTGTTCACCATAAGGTGACACCTGTCCCTCCAAATACCACCAACTTGTATCCCAAGGTGTTGATGGTATGTGGGGGGGTGGATCCGAGCTATGGGGGAAATGCGATGGGTTGTAGACTTTTTGTTTATTGTTTTTTTTTTTATTTGTTTAATATTTTGTTTACGTTATATTGTATTTCTTTTGTTTTTTAATTTGTTTTGTTTTATTATATTTTTTGTTTTTTGTTTTTATTATTTATTTATTAATGTTTTTTATATTGTTTTATGTATATTTTGTGTTTTTTAATTTATATGTTTAGTAATTTAATTTCTTAGTTAATGTTTTAATTTAATAAACTAACCTAATTATTAACTTACACAAACTAACTTAATTATTAACAAGTCTAACGTATTTTAATTAATCTAACTACACTAAATTTTAATTACTAACATTATTAACCTATTGTTTTTTATTTTAGCCTAAGCTTGTTTATTCATGCAAGGATAAGTGGTGGGAGAGATGTGGCCAATGGAATAAAAGGACAAGGTGCAGAGGTGGATGAAGGATGCAGTAGGGTGATGGAGGATCGAGCAAAATGGATGGAGGGGGAAGTGGAATCAACCAAGCCTAGTAAGCCAGATGTCTTCATCGTGGGAGAAATGCCAAGTAAGCCAGATGTCTTCATCAGAGGCGTCTTGGGATGGGTGACCACTTGGGAAGTCTTGGTTACCAGGTGCAATCCTTGGAAGTGATGATTGATGTTATGTGATTCATTTCGTTGGTTTCAATCCCACTTCTTCACCCCTGTGAGCATCACCCGATGCAATGAGTGCTAA
>SNQJ01S0043510.1:194536-208489 GCA_010110895.2 Picea sitchensis | reverse complement strand
CCTCGCTTTCGACAGTGGGTTTTCATTATTGACCCCTGATCGGGAGATTCTGTCGAGTGTTCGACTTCATATCATTACTTCACATTCGTTGGATTGTACTAGTGTACCTTAGGATTCATTGACATTAATGGTGATTTCCCTCATGCTTGTTAACGGTGTAAACTAATGACCGATAATCAAGTGGTTTCTACCATGTTCGACTTAACCACATGTATTCACATGGTTAGATTTGTACTATAGAGTGGTGGATATGAAGAACCTGTATCTTTTCTGACAGATTCAGGTTGCGTTGGAGTATATTCAGTTTGTATTGTTGCATAGATGCACATTGTATGTCTCATGGCTATGTTCAAATTTGAGTCGTTAACACATAGATCCACAGTGTATTTTTGGTGGCTATGTTCAGATATGAGTCATATCGACATGGATCCACAGTGTATGTTTGGTAGCCATGACCTGTCTTACTTGACATGGATCTTCGCATGTCGGAATTTTTTCTTTGAGTCATTTGTATTCTGAGTATGGGAATTCCTACCTCAGTGATGATATATTATTGTACTATATTTCCTTGTTTGTTGGTAGGTTTTCGACTGATTGTTCCTTGTTCCCTACACATACTAGACAAAGTATTTCAGCTATCACTCTGTTCTAACTTCATACTTTGGGGGGCTCTTTGTTACACATTATTTTCATCATCCCTATGACTGTTAATGATGTAAACCTATCTGTTTCCTTCATAGGGGTCAGTGGCTTGAGTTCCTGAACAGAGAAGGGAGAAGAACTTTTCCTGAGAAAAGAAGTTGCATTTTCCTTTGTAAAAACCCTATAAAAAAGGAAGTTCACAGGCTGCATTATAGCTAGGGTGCGAGAATGCCTGATTCTCATAGGCTGCATCATAGCTAGTTCACAAGGAGTTCATAGTCTGCTCTATACGCAGGGTGCGAGAATGCTTACACGTGGGAAAAACGAGCATTTTCTCGAATCTTCTAGAAGGAGAAACTTCCATGGTGAGGTGGCATCCGAATGGTTTGGATCTTACTTGCTTTCATGATTTAGTGGGATCATCCTAACCTCCTCACCTTATCCTCTTCAGCTTATAAAAGGAGAGGAGCTCTCATGGAGAAGGGCTAGCTTGGATTTGGCTTGCAATTATTAGCTTGGTTAGAGTGGTTTTGAGTTTTTCCTTTGTCAAGATAGATTGTGAATATTATCAGATTTGTGCTCTCACAATTCTTGAAGTTAAAGTGTGTGGGGAACGAAGGATAGTTGGAAGGGACCTCACGACATCAAGGCCATGGTTGTAATCTCTCTTTCACATTTAATATGATACAGTAATATGATTCTTTCCTATAAAGCTTGTTGTGTTTTATTGTATGATTCCTTGATCACACACATAGGTTTATATTGAGTTTATGCTATTGCTATCACTTTGGTTGGTTGCGTTCTTTTGCAGGATCATCATTGTGTGAGTTTTGGAATAGATATAGGATGGCGATAGCAAGAGGAAGCGACATTTAAATGGTATGTCACCTATCCCTCTTTAGTTAGTAAATTCAATATTTAAAACTTAAGGAAAGTGTCATGTTCTGGTGTGTTTTGTTATAGATCTAGATGGATCTAGGGAGATTAGTTAGTGTCTGCACCTACCAATTTATCCGATAACAGTAGGGCGTGCTCTTCTGATGATGAACTGCAATTTCCTCATTCATGGCTTCAATGTTCTTATTAATAAAATGTGTGCCTTGATCGCTCATTAGGATCTTCAGGCATCCAAACCTGGTTATGATATCATCAAATATAAAACATGCAACTATAGTTGCACTACAATCCCTAACTACTCTTGCTTTGGCCCATCTGGTCAAATACTCTGTTGCAGTGATTATGTACCTGGCTCTTGTTCACTTTCCCGGTGGGTTTTTAGGTCCCACGATATCAATGGCCAATTTCTCAAATTCCTGTAAGGTTAGCTAGGGTGGTAAAGGAATCTCATCTCTTCTAGAAGGTTTCCCAACTCATTGGCATACATCGCAGGCTTTGTAGTAATCCTTCGCATCCTTATGTAATGTGGGGCACCAAAAGCTAGCTCTAAGAACCTTCTACGTTGTTGCTTTCCCTACATAGTGTCCTCCTACGATGCCTTCATGTGATTCTTCTAGAATCAATGGTATTTCTACCTCCATAAACATCTTCTCAAGATCTCATTAGGTCCCATCTTGTATAACTATCCAACTATAAGTGAAACATTTGCAGCACAAACTACCAATTATTTCTTCTGACTGACTGTATATTTGCGAGGTGTCATTCCTGTGGACAGGAACTGAACTATCTCGGCGAAGTGATCATCAACCTTCCCGATGGCCAACAATTGTGCATTTGGAAGTGTATCCTCCAAACTAGTAGGTTCCTCTCCATGTTCCAACCTTTACAAGTGGTCAAGTCCTTTGTTCATTCTCCCTAGTTTGACCACAATCTCAAAATCATATTCATAAAATAGAAGAAGCCATCTGCATTTTCTTCCCCCCAACACTGGCTTGTTGACTAGGTATTTCAGCATAGAGTGATCAGTGAACATATTAAAGTGTCCTCCCAACAAGTAGTCATGAAATTTCTGTAGCACATACACCATGGCTAAACCTTCTCTCTCAGTGGTAGTGTAATTTATCTCATCTTTTGAGAGATTCCTGCTAGCAAAGGATAACGGATGGTCAATATATCCTTCTCCTGGTTGTGCTAACACTGCTCCTAATGCAATAGAGGATGAAATCGACATGCACATGAAATTTCTTAGTTCAATCTAGGAAAAACAGAATAGGCGTAGTAACCATTATTTATTTTAGTGTGTCGAAGCTCTGCTGGCATTTTTCTATCCATTGGAACTGACAATATTTCTTCAAAATCTTTTCCATGGGTGTTGTAATCTATGCATATCCCTTAATGAACTTCTTGTAGTATCCAGTATGACCCAAAATAGTGCACATTTGTCTAACTCATTTGGGGGGGGGGGGTTAGATCAACAATAATGGCGATCTTATATGGGTCTACCAACAATCCCTTCTTACACACAATATGGCCTAGCATCACTCCAAAGGGTGAAAAGAAGATGAAGTTCTTCAGGTTTAGGGAAATATGACATTGCATGAACTTATCCAACATTAGTCTTAAACATTCAATATGATTTTGCAATAAGCTAAACATAGTCCAGTCATCAAAATATGATTTCAGAAATTTATGTAAAAACTCCTTGAATGCTTCGACCACCACCCTAGAAAAGATGGCTGGTGCATTATTCAATATGAAAGGAAACACTGTGTACTAGTAGGATCCCCATTCTCTTGCAAATGTGGTCCTATGGAAATCTTCCTTAGCAATCCTGTTCTGGTGGTAACCTAAAAATCCATCTGTGAAGGAGTAGACTTCTTGTCCTCTCACATTATCTAACACTTCGTCTCTAAACGGTGTAGGGAATGGATCATGTAAGCATGCATCATTCAGTTTCCTCAAGTCTACACAGATTCTGGTCTCTCCTGTTTTCTTATCTTGAACCACCATAGGGCTAATCCATTCTGACTCTTCAATAGGTTCTATGCTTTCTTCTTTCAACATTCTATCTAGCTCAATTTTGACTTTCTCCTTATATTTGGGATTCAACCTATAGGGTCTCTACTTGACTGGCCTTGCATATGGTTTCAAGGGCATCTTCATCTCTCCCATGAGCCCTTTAATGACCTTCATATCAGTGAACTTAGTTGGAAACAAGTCCTGATATTCATGCAGTAATTTTGTGATATTGTCAATAGTGGCATCGTCCCAATAATCTCCAAAGTTTGCGAGCTTAGGTTCTTTCTCTGTTCCAATATTAACTTTCTTGATTTTGATTGGTTGTCCAATAAAAGGTAGTTCAACTCCTGGTCCTTCTATGTCTCTCTGTCCTTCTGTCTCTATGATTTTTACATTCCAAGGATCATCATCTTCATCTGCATTGATGTTGTAACAACCTTGCAATTTCTAAAGAGGCGCAATCCATTCATCCTCTTATCGCTTAACAGGGGGGTTAAGTGCCTCCTCAAAGATCCTATGTCTTACAACTTGTAATGCTTGATCTACTGTAGGGTGATGAATTTCAAACAAAAATGTAGCTATAAAGTTCTGAGTCATACCTTGACAATCTGCAGTGGTGAGGTGCAGTTTTTTTTGGGGATACCAATTGATAGGGGTTGTGTCCAAGGTGTTGATGAATTTGTGAACCCATTGCTCTTGAGGAATGATTTTCCAGGCCTCCACACAACTTCACACATGGTCCTTCAGACAACTTTGACCTATGTATCTAACTTCACACCCTCCTACTTGTTCTGAAAAGCATGTTGTCATCAAAGTGCAACATTGCACCCAATCCACGATGTTCTTTTTGTGTGTTCCCCACCATCTTGTTGGAGTTTCTTTCAAGGACTCATCCAGTGCCAACAACCTTTTTTGTACTGGTACAATTTCTTCAAATTCCAACAAGAAAGCTTCTAGATGATTTAAACCGTCAAAGGTGGGTAGGTTACTTACTTCTGTTATGATCCAACGGACTTCCCTGGTCAATATAGCACATCTCTATGTAGATACTTCATAGATTTTGTTCTGCGAGTTCTCTAGTGCTTCCTATGAGTCTGATGAGCATGCGTTGTCACTTCGCTAGCTTAAATTCCCATATGTTGTAGGTGTTGGAATATATAATTCCTACTTATCTAATATGATGTATTAAGAAGTAGAGTCAATCTCTACGTGAGTTGTGTGATCTCATTATTAGGAGTTTTTTAGGGAGTTGGATTTATGAGATCCTAGATTCGTGTTTATGGTTGAGATATTTGCTCAACCTCTCATCCTATATTTGGAATAAGTTAGATCTGATAACTATTAGTGAGATCTATATAATGAGCCACAAATTTATTGTATAGGGAATCAAGTAATATAATATTTGCTTATATCACTCTAATCTCCCATTTTATCATGGTATCAGAGTGTCAAGGATGGGTGTGACTCCCTCACGGGAGTGCCCAGGCACATGCAGAGAGTAGAGGAATGTGTTTGACCTATTAAAGGTTGCAGCTGAAGTAAGGAGAATTCATTCAAGCATCGATCACTGCAAGGATCGATGAGAGTGTATTGATTGTTTAGTGGATTGCAGTAGTATATTTGTTTTTCCAGAGATCTATTGATGAGCAGCGTTGTCATGTGATGAGAAGTGATTATTGCCGCCAGATCCTGTGCGTGGATGAGTCGTAGAAGAGCATGTGAGGAGTATGGACTATGTGTGAAAACCTTGTTCTCTGTAACAATGGTTAGATCGGCACATTCTCCTGCTAGTGGACGACCTAGCCATCAAGTCTACCTCAGCATCCTATGTAGGCTACATTTGAAAGAGCCAGGATGCATGGCAGGTGCGAAGACGCATTTTAACTTCTGGAATCTTCTGCCATGACTTTCTCATCTGTTGATATTCCTTTTGGAGGTGATGACATCTGTAAGCAACAAGATATAGGTATGCTAATTGTGGATTCAGTTAATAATGTTGATCCAAGTGCTCCTGTTGTTAAGGAATCTGAGGCTGAAGCAGCCCAGTCCATTGGCCTGGATACCAAAAATGACAAAAATACTGTGAGTAATAGCTCTCTAGAAGCTATCGAAAGTGGTCAAATATTAGATGTACCTCCAGATACTGAAGAGGGAGAAATTTTTGTTGATATGGTTGAAGAGGGTGATATTGAGGATGAGGATAAACGTGAATTACATAGTGGATAGAACGTGAATGTGGACTGACGCATGTACTCCAATCATTGACAAGTCCACAGGCTGGTGAGGTGATTGTTGGTTCAGCTGCACCATTTTCACAGAGAAACGATCCTCCAGACACTTGGAAACCCTTGCCTACATTGCAGTTTGCACACTTGCTTCGATTGCAAGATGACAGATCGAAAATTCTGAGGGCAAGGTTAGAGTGGAGGTCAAAGGCAAAGAACAACCTTCACAACCTTGCTTGACCTAATATTATGCAGTGTACATACATGTATACTTATTGATGCTTTCTTCAATATTCATTCTTATTGATACTTATTTGTGATGTGATGTTGTTTTCTCTATGTATGGTCCTGCAAATGGATGAAGGATGGCTCTATGACTTGAAGTGTTATTGCAGAGGACTCATTTTTTGAGTTTTGGAGAGGAGCTACAATTGCTGAGTAAAGGAGTCGTAAAGCGAGAGGCTTCTATTGTTGGAGTTTGTTATTGTTCATGCCATTACATGGAGGTGTTATAGTGAAATGAAGTGAGGTGTACGTGCTCATTCCGTAGGACTCACACACCCTCCAAATTAAGTCACAAAAGTGAGATTGAGTTGTGCTTATATTTCTTGTTTAAATGTGTGATGATAGTTATTCAAGTTGTGTGAAGTGGTTGTGTGTCTTCCTAAAAAATGATGATGAGATTTAAATGGACATATGTAATGGGCTTGTAATATTGGGCATATGATTGGTAAGAGTATTGTTGATATTTTATGTACCTGATTGAATTGTTGTAGGGGGTGCATGATCGGTTGTACCTGACACCCCATGTTATGGTCCAAATTGTAATTCTTATGCATAGGCAAGCTAAATTCCCCAGGTTTGTTGTAAGCCCTATTAGTAAGGCATAAACAGGCATACATGTTGTAGCGTAGAAGAACATGTGATCATAGGATGTGATACTCTCTCATAGACAGAGAGGTTGTTGTATCAAGTTGTGGAATTAACCACTAGGGTAGGTACGAGGGTGGAAGTTGTACTCTTATGCTAGCTTGATGTTGAATCAGAGACTTTGGATATTTGATTCAAGGTGGGGATGTGAGATGGAAGAATCTCAAAGTGTGAGACCAAGTTGTGAGTCTCAGAGTGTGAGGGACCAAGTTACGTTTAAGGGAGAGTTTAACATTGATGAGCTATGTAGCTGAACACAATTCCTAGAGAACTAGCGGTTACAGTGACAGATGACCGATGTATTCCGGTAGATGGATTGTGTTTTATATGGACATCAATAATTATATGCAGTTGAAAGGTGCAATAGGAAGCAAAGAAATTTCAAGGATGAATCACGTAGTAAAGCAAGCTCAAGTGAAAAATTGAAGCTGTGACAGTGAAGAAGATATGACCACAAAGATATTTAGATAAGTAGTCATTAAGGGGGAGTGTTGGAATATATAATTCCTACTTATATAATATGATGTATTAAGAATTAGAGTCAATCTCTACGTGAGTTGTGTGATCTCATTATTAGGAGTTTGTTAGGGAGTTGGATTTCTGAGATCCTAGATTCGTGTTTATGGTTGAGATATTTTCTCAACCTCTCATCCTATATTTGGAATAAGTTAGATTTGATAACTATCAGTGAGCTCTATATAATGAGCCACAAATGTATTGTATAAGGAATCAAGTAATATAATATTTTTTTATATCACTCTACTCTCCCATTTTATTAGTAGGATTAATGTAATCATGTTGTCTTGCTATTAATTTATATATATTCTCAAGTTTATAAGCACGATCTTCTTCTCTAATGGGTTCTGTATATGTGTGACCTTCATTAAGATCCAAAGGTGTAATGACCCTAAGGCCATCTCCTTCAAATGTCATTATTATTTTCTTTAAATCAACCATAGTAGAATTATTGAAAGCCTAATCAATTCCTAACAATGCAGGATAGGGACACCTATCATCAACTATCTCAATCACCTCGAAGTCCACAAACATCCTTACCTCATTGATGTCCACAGGAACATGCTCTAGGGTCCCAAAGGGGCTCATGACCTGATGATTAGCCTTTCTGAGCCTGATAGGGGAATATATCAACTTAGGTTTTCCCATCAGGGCCCAGGTCTTCTTCAACATAACATTGACTTCTGACCCTAAGTCGAGGACCACATAGTATATATCATAATATCCAATTTGAGCATTCAGGTGTAGTTCCTTATTTTTTCTTCTCTTTCTATATACTTGGTGTACTGCTTTGTTCAACAGGGGTTCTATCCTGCCTATCTCATACTGTCTTATCAAATTTTGTAGTTCTTGTACAACTCTTTCATCCTTAATCAAATTGATGCAAGTACATAAAAATTCCATGAGCCTTATTACCTCTTTTCCTTCTCCAGGTGAAGCAGACCAATTGAACACCAGAGGCATTCCACATTCTTTTACTTCTGGTCAAGCCTTTGATGAAGAATCATGATCTCTTCCAAATTATTTTCTCGCCTCCTCAAATGTTTTCTTTTCTTTCCTTTCATCAAACACTTGCGTATTATCTGCATATTTTCTAACTCTTGATTCTTCTGTAGTCTTTCCTGGGGCTACTTTGTCTTCTCCTGTAACAAATCCTTCTCTATTGATTACAACGACTCTGGGATCTTCTCCGCAAGGTTCTATTGAGATTAGTTGTACTTACTAGTTTCCTCCTCATCTTTCCTAAAGCTTAGCTAACAACACAGGACAATCTTCAATAACATGTTCAAATGAGTTGTAGTAGCTACAAGTGGTACAAGGGTTCTAACAGTCCCTTGCCAAGTGTCATGGTTGTGTGCAGTTATAACAAATGATCTGACCTCAACCTCGACCCATACCTCTTGCTTGTCCTCTTCCTTTGAATCCACCACGAGGGTTGAAGTTTCCTCTTCCTGGGGAATTATATTGTGGAGTAGTTCCTTCCTGTTGTACTTTGCCTTGAATCCTATAGGTATCCATTGATATTTCATGCAATAGGTCATAATTTCTACAGTCTTTCTCATCGTGCCACACATATTTACAAAATTTGCAGTAAAAGTTTGTAGGTGTCTGAACATATTTTTTCATGTAATAGCATTCACCAGGGCGATGTCTATTTCTACATACCTCACACCAAGGTAGAGTAATCTATTTCAAAGGGATCAGAGTTCTTGAGGCCAAGTATTTGTGAAATAGGGGACAATGATCCTTATCATGGCCTTCTGATTTGCATCTAATACAACACATATTTTCTCTTTTATCTTTTCCTTTGTCTTTCTTCATATCTTCGACCGGCAAAGACAAGCTAGTTAACTGACTCAAAATTTGACTCATACCTGAGATGGATTCTGCCATAGGGGATGATTCTAGTTTCATGGATATCTCCAGTGCCTCAGCCTGCAAAGCGATCTTCTATTTCATCAGAGGGACTCTGATGTGTGGTAAGAGGGTAGCAATGAACCATTCTTTATTCTGTTCATTTGGAATCTGAAAACACAAATGGCTTGTTAAGGTCTTAAACCTCTGATCAAACTCCCACACTGATTCAACTACTCTCTTCTTGATTTATTTTAGTTCTGTAATGCATTGTGACTCCAACTTGGATTTATCGAATTTGAAAATCAACATAGTTTTAATGACATTCAGTGGTTTAGGCTGTGCAACTCCTTGGAAAAATTGCATGTACCATCTTAGTGCATGATCTCTCAAGGTAGTACTAAACTAAGCTCTATTAACTGTTTCATCAGTGATTTGTTTAATACTCCATATAGCTTGGCATAAAAACCAATGTTGATCAGGATCTTCAGATCCATATCCCTTAAAGGTAGGTAGCCTCATTTCATCTTCCATAGATATTCCTAGGTTTCTTGACTGAGAATGTGCTAAACTGTTGGTAACAGTGCTCTAAGTGCTCTAGTGACTCTGAATACTCTGGTTACTTAATTTTTTTGAAAAAATAGGAGGAATAATAGTACTTACTTCAACAGTCTATGCAGTTCCCTAAGTTTCTGATTCTTCTCGACGAGGTTCTGCAGTCTCCCCTTCCTCTGGCCCAACAAACCCTGAATGTTCCTTGGTCAATATCTCATGTTCTTCTCCACTGTAGAACCCTTTGTCCTGTACTAGTGGTTCATAGCTCTGTTCAAACAAGTTCACCAGAGGGACTTCTCGGAAGATCCTTCCACTGCAAAAAACACCAACCTCTGTGTCGCTGTCGCTGTCTGAATTCTTGAAAATTAGCTTTTCAATCTAACCAACTACTGTATCTTCAAGATGCTATTTTCGTGCAATAACATCTTGATATTCAACTTTAAGAAGTGTAAAACTTTTTCCCTAGGTCCTTTAAATAAATATCTCTTTGCTTGGATATATGACTCAACTCTGTCAATGGAAAAATCGGTGATGTACCCTCCAATAGTACTATCCAACCAGTGATCCACTACTCTTGACAGAGCGCTATCAACTCTTTTGACCTTCTTGATCAGTGCCAATGTCCAAACCATAGGCGATCTAGATCTGATCTCAAAATGGGTGTCTGCTAATTCGGCTAACCACTCGTATATCTCCTTATGAATTCCTCCAAAGAAAATATCATGTATATCAGTAAAGATATACCTTCCCAACCAATCCTCTATACTAAGCTTAGGGTTATTGTTCTGGGCTTCAGTGAAGTCCTTTTCTTGTTCTTCTATCCACTTATGAATCTCTATCTTCGATGGAAACCACCTTGACATTCCCTCAAGAAGATCCCTAGTCCCTGCAACGAAACCATTTGTTGGCACAAGGGCAGACACATGGTTCAGCTCTAACAACGCACCAACAAGCCCTAACTACTGGCCCCTTCGGCAACACCTACGAAGCAGATGCAGTCTCAACCAAAGTAGAAATAGGGGGTTGCAGGACACATGTGTCTACAACTAGAGAAAATGCAAGTGGATCTGAGGTAGAAACATACATAGATATAATTATTCTTACCAAGCAGTAACCTACTTCGCACGGTTATATCTCAGATATAACACAATGATGCATTAACATAGTAACAGAATCAAAGAACACCACATTAATCACACAGAACAACAATATTTATGTGGTTCACCCTCTCCCTAGGGCTACATCCATAGAACTGCATTTCTTGATATTATATGAAAGCATATAGTTCTATTTGTGCTCTTAGCTTGCAGATCTCTCTCTTTCTCTTCTTCTCTCTCCTCCCTGTGCACCCATTTGCAAGGTTGATATTCACACCCAACTAAAGATATTACAATAATAGAAGGCTTCCACTGATCTAGGTGGATATTGGTGGCCACCCACCTTTTCCAACTGGCTCAAAACAATTTTCTGTCAATTTTGGTAATTTACTATTTTTAGCAGTTTTTAACTTCCGGGGCCATTTTGAGGGCCTAAATGAAGGTTTTTCAGTATTGAGCTTCTAAATGATAGCGAAAGGAATTATTGATTCCCCAAAATGAATCTCCTCGATGATACCTTTCCAATGGGCTATCATACGCCTAAAATAGATATCGTATGCAAAAGTTATGACCCCGGGAAGTTGATGTACTAACTTACCCAAACGGGGCCCACACGACTTTTCGCGCTTCATATCCTAGGGTTAGGTTTTTGGATGTCTATGGTTTTTGGTATTCCTGTTTATTGTAAAAAGGCCTTCAGAGCCTCATGGTAATCATCTTCTTGCGAATGCGAGTATCCATCACATCTCTTCTCAAAGATAAGCTGCCACCATTCTAGCGAGCCTTTCACTCTGTATTTTTATAGTCTCTATACATTTATTTCGTTAATATAAATCGTGTATTACTGTATCTATGTGTTTATGGTTGCATATCTAATACATTTCTATTATATTATTGGATATCTGTGATATCTCTATGCATTTCCTTATTATATTTGTGCTCTCATTTT
The DNA here is from genome assembly GCA_010110895.2 of Picea sitchensis. Classification (NCBI taxonomy): domain Eukaryota; kingdom Viridiplantae; phylum Streptophyta; class Pinopsida; order Pinales; family Pinaceae; genus Picea; species Picea sitchensis. The sequence continues at coordinate 196,805 of SNQJ01S0043510.1, read as the reverse complement.
GTGCCAAAAATAATCCGGATCAGTGGTATAAGAACAGGTTGTTCTTGATTGTTTTTTAGTGCATGTCCCCGACGAGGTCCGAGTATAGAAAGTTGGTTCTTGATCTTGTGATCCAGAATCAGATCCAAAAGCCTGATAGGGCTAAAAAAGGCTAAAAAATGAAAGTGCTTGGAATCTGATGAAACCAGTGCCATTGCATCCATCTCATCTCCCTAATTCTGACCATATACTTACTTCGTCAAACGGGCTCCATATGCGAAAGATATCGCGTTCTGTCTGAAAACCCAAACAGGAAAATAAAAGGGATGGATTTACAGTCTGTACAGTGCCATGTGGCAGGCTGACTATACAGGCTGTACGACCGTACAACTGACATGGCAGTTTCTGGTGATGACACATGGAAGGTGACAGGGAGTACGACAGGTACAGTTGGACCAGTCAAAGGGTGACATGTGTCACCACTGTAAGGGTGACACGTGGCACAGGTTGACGTGGCAGACACGTGGCAAGGCTGACAGGGTAGTGACATGGCAGACATGTGGCACAAGATGGCAGGTGGTAGGGTACGTGGTAGACACATGGACCATTCGGTGCTCGACAGGTGGCAGAATTTGATTGATTGGAGAGGTGCCACATGGCCCAGTCATGGGCTGCCACGTGGCACCCTGTGGTTGGCTCTCGGGTTATGTAAAATTATATGGTCTACACCAGGGTCGAACCCCCAACCTCTTCTCGACTACGGACTGGCAGGACCAGCCTAACCGCCCGCCCCGCCGGTGTGACTTAATAGTCATATGGCAAAAGTTGTATTTAAGTTTGTTTGAATGTGTATTTGGGGGCGGAAAGGGTTGGGGCTTAGCCCTAGCCCGTGGTCTATTCACTTACCATTGAACCAAGCAATGACAACACGCGGGGAGTTGGCAGGTAGGTCTTAGCCCTTGGTTCTTAGGCGGTCCCATGCGACCAGGACCCGTCCACCAAAAAACGTGCGGGAGCTCTATCCATAGACCAACGGTCCTATGCCACCGCGCCATTGAACCAGGAGCCATCCAGACAAAGGGGGGCCAGTGCACCACAGAGACAGCGCCTGGCCACATGGAGGCACCCAAGTGACCAGGGGCACGCATTTTGGGGGTTGCACCCTACATTTATATAAAAGTGGTTTTTTGTTATAATGTTTTGATTTTTTATTGATATTATGCCTGTATTAATGGATTTTATCCATTTTTGGGAGATATTGGGCATTTTTGGAGCCCAAATTTTGGGAGGAAGTTGGGGATGGATAACCAACTTTAGATATATATAAACCAGGCCTATTTGAGGCCATGGAGGACAGTCAGAGTAGAGTTATACTGAAGGGAAGCCAAGCCAAAGCCATTTTTATGCAGGGAAGCTATTGAGGAGCATATGCTTGCGGGCCATTTGTGGGAGCTCTGGACATCTGTTTTGCATGCCATTTTCTTTGCTAGGTTCTAGAGATTTGGAAGAACACGAACAGATCAGTCTTGTAGCCAATTGGCATTGCTGCAATGTACTTTTGAGCTTTTGAACAGAAATAAAGAATCCTCCCCCACAGAGACAAAGGCCCGGAGACGTAGGCAATGTTGTGCCGAACTCCGTTATCAATTCTCCTATTATGGTTTGTTGTTTATTACTTCATTTCATATCTGCATATGTGTATATGGCTGTCATAATTCCTCTCTTTTCCTCATTCTTTCATTAATCTTCTCATATGGTTAATTAACACATGCAAATTAAAAAACTCAACCATAGTCATTAAAAGATCCTACAGATCAAGTGGTATCAGAGCTAGTTGACGTTTGGATTTGAGTTTTTCATGTTAACCAGGGAAAAGATACAGTGTGGTGAAGGTGAGCTTGTTGCAGAGAATCCATTAATTGGATTGAGAAAGAGAGCTTCTCACAGCGAGAAGATGGCATCGGAAGAAGGGATTTCTCAGGATGATAAATAGTTCCGAAAAACTTTCCTTGCTATGTCGGAGATGGTGAAATTTTTGTACGAGGATTACTTGGAACGAAAAAGACCATTTTTGGGTGAATCTTCAAAGGGAAAAAGTGAAGAGGAAGAGGATCATCCTCAAATTCCTCCTTCACCTCCATCATCATCTCCTTCTTCTCCTTCTTCTTCAAGTTCAAGTTCTAAATCTAATGGAAAGAAAAATGTTTATAAGCATAAGAATGAAATGCCATTGTTAAAACTTGATGTTAAATTTGAGTTGCCCATATATGATGGTGAAGTAAATGCAGAA
>SNQJ01S0043510.1:160108-174552 GCA_010110895.2 Picea sitchensis | reverse complement strand
ATTGAGATCCAAAGCTCCAAATTGAGCTTTGAAAGTGTTGGAAAACTGATATGATGAAGTTTACATCTAAATTGATTTTCATGACTGAGAAATTGAATACCATGCCTAGAAAATTAAAACGCACTCCTCTCTTTTAAAGGGGACAACTAATTAAATTTTTCAAAATAAAAGCTTATTAAAAAATGTTTATTAAATACGAAAAGGGCACACAACAAGATACAAATGTTAATGATACAAATTCATTAATGATACTTTAATGAGGCATTAATTAAAGTGGTTATTCTAAGAAAGAGAAAGCCCTAACTACTTAAGAAGTTAGAAGAGTCAGTTTTAAAAGCAAGAAAGGGCTTCATCAAGTGGTTATATAAGGTTGCATTATCAAGGAAGAAGATCAGAACAGAAGGGTCCATATATCAACATGTAGCCAATATTTTGATCAACAAATAACGATCTCCATCTTATCCATTCTTATTCATTTTCTACACCACTTTATCAAGGCCTTTTGTTCATATTTCTAAACTCAACATAACGCCGAGTTCTTAAGTGTTTCTCTTGTAATCTTCCAAGACTTTTCTTATGTGATCATGGAGTATTTACAACCATATATCTGATTGTTAGATGTAAGACAATATTTTCTATTAGATTCATGGGAATTTATTCCTTGTTTGAAAAGATTTATTTTTGAGTCATTAGTCAATTGGTTTTCATATATTTTGTATATTGTTGAATATCTTTAATGAATAAAACTCCACAGAGAACTACTTCAGGGCATTACTTTAATGATTTCTCAGATCTTGGGATCTTTGAGGATGAGATCTTTGAAGTATCCCCATCAAATTATTTCAAGTATTGAATGAAGATTTCATTTAAAGTTCTTTGAGATGATAAAAAATATTCTCTCCTTTCCTTGTGAGAAGATATGGATGTATTCATTTTTTCTAAGTGATTAAGAGGATTGTATATATGATGCCGAGGATACATATTTTATGATATTTAATCTTTCCTTCAATATTTATATTGTTAAAAGACTTCTTGTTTCACATAAAGATCAAATCATGTTTTTTAAGAACCATTTCATATATAAAGGAATAAATACATGGGTTTTGTTGTGTAGTATTCTCCCTATATTTCAAGATATATCTTTCAACCAAAGAGGAGTACCTATTGGGTATGTGTTATATTCGTTACACAACTGGTTTTAATGTCTTCTATGTTGCATCGGGCGTGTAGGGGGTTTGAGGGGGGAAATATCCCCCTTGCATAGGGGTTCGGGGGCAATGCCCCTAGGATTTTTTTTGCCTTAGGAAATGTGTTTTTCATGTCGCCTCAATTTTCGTGTCCATTGTTGGGCAGTTTTTTGGCACATGGTTTTTTCCAATGGTTTTTTATTTCCGATTAAGGAATCAGGGTTGTTGACTAATCCAGGTCATTAGGTTAGGGTTTTGGATGTCACTGACTCCTATATGTATATTGTATTGTAAACAATGTATCACTATGAATGAATATAGAATATGCTGATTTTTCCGGTTTGGGTTTCCAGGGGAAAAATATATGTGTAATGTGTGTATTTTCCATTGTATCTTTTCTATTCTTTTATTGAAAATCTATTTGCAGTAAAGTATTGTACAAGGTCAAAATCTACATTTGGTATCAGAGATTTGTTGGCTTTATGGGGATGCCTTTGTGGTCAAGGGTTTGGCTCAGGACTGTGATAAGCCTTGTTACAGTGGGAGATCTGTGGTATTGATTTTTCAGGTGAAAATAAATGGAGAGAAGTTTGAAAATGGAGACCGAGAAGTTTATTGGGAAACATTTTGAGTTGTGGAAGCTCAATATGGAAAAAGTTGGATTGGAAGGCAAAGAGCACAATCCGAGTGTGTCTCTTAGATTTAGTATTACTGAATGTGTCCGAGGAGGCTATAACCAAAGATTTATGGGATAAGTTGGGGAAGTTTGGGATAATATTTATGGTGTTGTTGAAGGGATTTTGGTTTGGAACTCTATAAAAGATGCAAGGAAGTAGTATTAGTGATGGGTGTAATAGTTCCATTGTTCCTGATATTGGATTTAAAGAAGAAATAACTCCTATAGTATCTAGAGAAAAGGTTATGTTGTCGAATCAAAGACTGGGGCATATTGAAGACAAGGGTCTTCGACTACTACACGATAAAGGTATGGTTGAAGGTATGTCTAACTGTTGTCTGGATTTTTATTTTTGTTAGCATTGTGTATATGGGAAGAAGAATCGGGTAAGATTCCCCTCTGGTGCAACAAGGGAAGAAGAAATTTTACAACTATTTCAAAGTGATGTGTTTGGACCTGTGTCAGTTCCATCATTGGGAAAATATATGTACTATGTCTCATTTATAGGTGACCTCTCGAGGAAAAGTTGGATATATTTCTTGAGGAAGAAATTTGAAGTCTTTGATAGGTTTAAAGAGTTTAATGCTCTTGTTGAGAATCAAACAGAGAAAGGATTTAAGGTGCTAAAGACAGATAATGGTGGTGAGTTCTGTGGGAATGAATTTGAAGAATTTTGTAAGAAGTGTGGTATAGCAAGGAAGGAGACTACTCCATATACACCTTAGAATAATGGAGTTGTAGAAAGGATGAATAAGAAATTGATGGAAAAATAAAGTCGCATGCTTAGTGGTACAAGGTTAGGGAAATAATTATGGGTAGAGGCAGTGAGTACAACATGTTACTTGGTCAACAGATCACCCTCATCAACGTTGGATGAAAAGACTCCACAAGAGGTATGGACTGGTAAGAAACCTTCTCTCACACATCTCAAGGTATTTGGTTGTGATTCCTATGTTGATGTTCCAAAAGCAAATAAGAGTAAGCTATATAAGAAGGTTGAAAAGTGTATCTTTATTGGGTATAAAGATGGTCTCAAAGGTTATAATCTTTGGAACCCAGAAACTAAGAAGTTTTTGTATATCCAAGATGTGGTATTTAGAGAAATGAAGGATGTTGTTAAACAGGAAGTCCTACCAAGTAAGGAAGAACCAAAGAAAATAGAGTTTGATTTAAAGGATGATGAATCAGAATCTATAGAAGAACATGAATCAGAAGAAGAACATCCTCATACTCCAGTATTGAGGATATCAGTTCGAGAAATAAGGCTACCGGAAAGGTATACTCCATTTGATTTCCATTCAAATTTTGCTTTGTCTATTACTAATGATGATCCTAGAACTTTCAGGGAGGCAGTGGATTCAGATGATGGAAAGCTATGGAAAAAGGCCATGGATGAAGAAATGGAGGCCTTGGATAAGAATGAGGCTTGGGATCTAGTGGAGTTTTTGACTGGAAGAAATCCCATTGGAAACAAATGGGTATTTAAAAAGAAGCTGAATGCATAAGGAAAAGTGGAGAAATACAAATCTCGATTAATAGCAAAGGGTTATTCCGAGGTTGAGGGAATTGATTTTGGTGAAATTTTTTCTCCTGTTGCCAAGTTAACGTCTATACGATTTTTGTTATTGTTGTTGCATTTGATTTTAAAGTAGAACAAATGGATGTGAAGACAACATTTCTACATGGAAATCTGGAAGAAGAATTCTATATGAGTAGCCAGAAGGATTTGTTGTGAAGGGAAATGTGTTGGTATGCACGCTGAAAAAGTCCCTATATGGTTTAAAAAAATCACCAAGGATGCTGTATCAAAAATTTGATACTTATATGTTGGGACATGGCTTCAAAAGAAGCAAAGAGGATCATTGTGTATATTTTAAATTAATTGGCGATCATTTGATTTAATTGGTATTATATGTGGATGACATGTTGCAGATAGAAAACAACAAGGAGATTATCTAGGATGTGAAAACTCAATTGTCCTCTAAATTTTACATGAAGGATCTTGGTGCTTCAAATTTCATTTTGGGCATGGAAATTAAAAGAGATTGAAAAAACAGGAAACTCTGGTTAAATCAGAGAAAATATGTCGAGACAATATTGCAGAGGTTTAATATGCAGGAATGTAAACCGGTCAAGGTCTCTATTCCCATTGGTGTAAAGTTATCTGCGGATCAATGTCCCAAGAAAAAGGAAGAGGAGGAGGACATGTCTCGTGTTCCATATGCGGGTGCAGTTGGCAGTTTTATGTATGCAATGGTATGTACTAGACCATAAATTGCACATGCAGTGGGAGTTTTGAGCATGTATATGTCAAAACCAGGGAAGGAGCACTAGACAATAGTAAAAGGGGTTTTCAGGTATTTGCGTGGCACTTCTAGCTATGGATTGTGCTATTAAGGAAGACCAGGATTGGACAGAGTGTTGGAAATACATGGATTTATGGATGCAGACCGAGCTGGAGATATGGATTGTAGGAGATCTACAAGCGGGTATGTGTTTAACCTATTTGGAGGAGCAATCAATTGGATGAGAAAAATACAAGTTGTAGTGGCACTTTCAACTACAGAAGTTGAATACATGGAAGCCACTCATGCAAATAAGGAAGCAGTATGGTTACAAATATTGTATTCATATATTTGGTTGGTACAATAAGTTGTAAGGATAGATTGTGACAGTCATAGTGTAATTTTTCTGGCAAAGAACCCAACTTATCATTCAAAGACAAACCATATTAATATTTAATATCACTTTGTGAGAGACATGGTTGAAGAAAATAAAATGGTGTTGATGAAGGTGGACACCTTGAAGAATGTTGTAGATTCATTAACAAAATTTGTGAGCACTCAGAAGTTCTCTTGGTGTAGAGGATCCATGGGCATTGTTGCCTTGGATTGTTGACTATGTGACCTTGTAACCCCCTGTATGCAAAGAAAACAACAAGTGGGAGAATGTTGGGTATGTGTTATATTCTTTGCGCATAGGGGGATTTGAGGGGGGGATGTTAGACCCCCCGTTCGAGGGTTCCAGGGAGGCGATAGCCCCCTTGAGTGGGGTTCGAGGGCAGTGCCCCCAAGAAAATGTTTTTCCTTGTGAAACTTCATTTTCTCCTATTTTTCGTGTCGCCTCGATTTTCGTTTCCATTGTTGGGTGGTTTTTTGGAACATGGTTTTTGCCGATGTTTTCTATTTTCGGTTAAGGAGTTAGGGTTGTTGACTAATCTAGGTCATTGGGCTATGGTTTTGGATGCCGATATCTCCTATATGTATATTGTATTGTAAACAATGTATCACTATGAATGAATATAAAATATGTTGGTTTTTCCGGTTTGGGTTTGGAGGGAAAAAATCTCCGTGTAATGTGTGTATTTTGCATTGTATTTTTTCTGTTCTTTTATTGAAAATCTGTTTTCAGTAAAATATTGTACAAGGTTAAAATCTACATTACCACCTCTATAAAAATGCAAGGGTATTCATATCCTCGTGAGATTGGTTTTTCAATATTAACCAATTCAAACATCAACAAGTTGAAATTAAGGTTTTAAGCAAGTTCAACTATTGTATTAGGTTAACATTTGTTCAGTCACATTGGTGAGCATGCAAAAAATATATCCTTTTCTTTATATTTTATGAAGAAAGACCAAAGGCTTCACATGTTTCATGAAAAAACATCTTGTAGATGGAATCTATGAAAGTCATAGGTTCTTAGTAGGTTTAAATAATTAGTTTCTCGGAGAATTAGAGGTGATTGTTCCTTGTTTTAAATCGTAGTTGGAAAACTAGGGTTTTTTTCAAAGACATTTTTTTCAACAGAACCAACAGATTCGTATGAGGATATCTTGTAAATAATAACTTATTGAGGAGGTTAGTTCTTGATAGATCATCAACAATATATTCAGTGAAAAATGCCAAACTATCATCGTAGCTTCATTCAGGGAATTCCTAATGTATATTACCTACGCAAATCAGATAATTGAATATGCTGTTTCCTAAAGGTTTACTTTGTATGTAGGCTCTGTAATTGGTTTCAAGAATGTTGATAAATAGCATTTCAAAGTGAACGACTTTCTGAAGTGATTCAATGAGCTAGAGCTTATAGTCCTTTCCCTTATTATTATGATTCAATATATATTTTCTACAACACGAAGGAGAGATCAATTGTTAATATGGTGCTTAACATGCTACATTTGGGATTCATCTTGTTCATCATCGTAATTGATTTCACCAAGGAGACATGAAGAAATTGATAAATCCATCCAATCCGATGAATCGAGGGGCTTCACACCATATGGGGTTACGATATGTGGTATAACATTGCGCTAACAGTCCCTACGTTTGGTGTTTTTTATTTTTAATTGAAAAAAATGGAAACCGACTCACTCTTCCTCTTTCGTTGTGGTAAACAAAAAGTTCATGAAAAATAATCATTTATAAGGTTCTTAAGATAAAGATTCATTTGCAGTGCACTGGAATTTGAAAGATTGAAAGTTAAAATTGTGTAGACGGAGGTAGGAGAATTTTCAACATTTAGGATCTGGTTGGGAAATGCCTTAGTGATGGAAAACTAGAGATACTATTCTACCAACCCTTTTATTGTTCCAATGAAGGGATAATGGGAGAGAGATAAATGAATTTCTCCAGTAGTAGTTCATTCCTCCACACCCAGATCTTGTTCACGTGAATAATAATATTAAAAACAATGAATAATAAGACTAAAAATAATAAATAATAAGTCTTGTTCACATGAATAATAATATTAAAAACAATGAATAATAAGACTAAAAATAATAAATAATAAGAAGACATCAAATACGTGAGGCATCGTTGTCTTCGAAACCCTTGTGCTCTTTCACTATTGGCCTGTTATGAAACTTACATGTAATATCTCTTTAAGATTATTGTGGATGCATTAACTGCTTTGCACACATGACAAATGTGTCTTGAAACCTTATCTCTTGTGTTTCTTGAGGGTTATCAATACATAAGAATAAGAAATGTTTAGATGACATGATCTCATCATGGAATGTCTTAAATATGGTCTTATTTGGAAACTAATCATTATTCACTTAATATGAACTATGGATGTCTCATTATTACAATCTTCGAATGATGGCATAACAACTTGGTTTAGCATATGAACTTGCTTCAAAAGTTTCAAGCTTGGTAAGGTCAAATGCTTGCTAAAACTAGATTTTATTTGTCTTAAGATTTATTTGCTTCCCTATTGTTCTCCTTTGGTTCAAATACATCGGAGTAAATTTGGTGGTGTATTTTAGGTAATCCTGAATCTAAAATTCAATAAGAACTAAATTGATACCTTATATAACCACGAAAAATAGGTATATTTTCTGTCCCTATAAGGATATACTGTGGGGTTTAGTATTGTGGCACATAATTAACTAGATATTCTACACACTTAGGGTTTTAAATGTGGTGCATGCTTAGTATTGGTAAGACCTTTCTCTTGGATTAGGGTTTGGGCATATCTCACTTATTTTTCTCCATTAGTATCTCTATTCAATGGTTTAAGTTTATTAGTCCCTGCCCTTCCAGCTGTAGGGATTATAGTAAACAATTTTTGTTGTTTCTATTAATCATACATGCAAACCAATATTTTAACCTAAAGTTTTGGATAAATTCATAAATTTTTAGAGTTTCATTTCGTTTTTGTCCAAAGTTTTAGTTTTGATGCCTTATTTGACCGTATATCAAGGCAATACTTAGGATAACTTTCACATAGGTGAAATATTTTTTTGGAGTTTTTTGAATTGTATGGATTAATGCTGGACATCAGGTCTAGCATTAGTTCTAAACATTAATTGCTTAGGAGATTTTCACTTTATCTAATGCATAGAGAGTGATTAACCAATGACACCTACTGCTTCACCAATGACACTGGTCGATGTCATACAACATGCTCCATGACGTCTTATCCTGCCTCTTGCCTCTTACCTACATCATAGAATAAATACAATACTACAATACTACCTATAGTCTCTCACTCTATCCTCTTCCTTGCTCCGAATGCCATATTCCTCTTCACATCCAGCACCTCCCCACTCTGTAACTCATCATCAAACCTCTCTGGCTTCCATTCTTCTTCATTCTCCCATTCTTTCTCATCGTTATGACACCCATATATGTTGATTTCGATCTGCAGAGTTCGGAGATCCACTCTAAAATGCATTGAAACCGTTGCGTCGAAGGCATCCTAGCGTCTGTCCTCCTCATCAGTACAACTGTAAATGAATATCATCAAAATAAAAAAGAACTCACTTTCCGATAAGTGGACAAAGTACCTGATTGATCATCCTCATGAAGGTGCTCAAAGCGTTTGATATCCCAAAAGGCATCATGAGCCATTCATAGAAGCCGTCTCACATCTTAAAAGCAGTCTTCCATTCATCTCCAAGCCGGATCAAGATCTGGTGGTAACCGCTTCTCATAGAAATCTTAGAAAATACGCTAGTACCAACTGCTGGAATTGGCGTCGGGAATGGAATCTGTGACGTCAATTCCATATTGTCTGCTGTGAAGGACGACGATGGTCGGGTTGAGGCGAAAGAAGGCATTCGCCAGGTGAGTAAGAGTCCGAAGATGTAATCCTCAGTTACATATTCATCTCCAGAGACTCTTTGCAGTTCTCTATACAGATGATCCTGCACATTCAACAACCAGTAGAAACCAGTCAAATCCTTAATAACTTTTATCAGAATGACAGATGAAATTGGCCTCTCTGTATAATTATGCATTAATCTTGTTGTCCTCCGGATAACGCTTTTAAACATATGAATTCTTAGGATTAATATCCACTGGTGGCTTGACCTAACATCAATCAATGGATATTCTTGGGGGACTTTCGAGTGTAAGAAAAAACATGTCGATTCTATGATTCTTCAGGACTATCTAATTGTTTTTTGTGTCATTTAAGATCATACCATGAATCTAACTCCTTTTGGCATTGTAGGACATTGTGTTACGGGTTTTTTTTAATTCGAGAGCAGATCATGCTATCCCCATATGTGTCTTGGGATTTCTAAATGATAAATTAAATCATAATATATGTGTCTGTTGTTTCTCTTTATTTCATTACAAACATTAAAAAAATATATTATATCCAGGTTTTTCATTTTCCTTTGTGATGCTAAAGCTGTAGAGTAGTGACGTTCCTCCACAGATTGGGTGGGTGGGTGTTGATTTTCAACCATACATGTGGGTGTATATTTTGAACATTATAACCTTGTATGTTTGCGTAGAAGTGAGGCCGATTAATTGAAGTGAGCGAAGGAAGGCTCTCTCATAGCCCTGGGGGTCGATGATATGTTTAGACCCAGATTGGTATGGAGTCTAAATTTTCCAGGTAGATTCAGTCGAGCTCCTCCATGGTATACACCCTACGCTCGAAATAATCTTCAAGCTTCACTTGATAACGCCAAGTTGCTTCCCTGTAGTGGTTCACATCCTTAGATACAGGTCGTGTCGCTGCTACCGATGTCATGGAGAGGANCCCAAGTGGATTGACTAGAGAATCCTTCTTCTCCAGTAGATAGGAATATTGGTCTGAGATAGATCGTAAGAAAGGCTCTCCGATGTTAACTACAGTGAAATTGGTGGAGGTAAGCATCCTTGTATCATGTAAAAGCTACAAGGCACCTGGAGTAGCTATAGATGTCAACCATAGTGACACGTTGCATGCATGGTTTACTTTATAAATTTACAGGTCGTAATTAAATACAAGTTCATATATTAACATTATTTACTTTTTAAAGTTTTATAAATATTATAATATATATTTTTTTTATATTTCACAAAGCTTGGAGTAACACCATCGTAACACAAATTACTAAATATTATCTAATTCAATTCCATTGGACCAATTCGACCACATGTGGAATTGAGATGTGGATTTAATGGCATCAATAAATCTAGATATTAGACAATATATACACTATGTAAATTCTCTCTTAGACTGTCAACAACAAATAGACCAATATCAGACATCAACAGTCTGAAGACTGCATAATATAGTAACAGTGATCACAAATACACAAACCCTCTTCTAAGTTCTAACATCGTGCCCTTTATACTTTCATATTTGACGCGGCACACCATTTCTACCTTCTTGGCAGCGACTTTTTGCTCCGCAACTCGTTTAAGAATGAGTATGGTGAAATTACTTAGGAATTCTTATATAGATTGTGAATCAAATATGAATTCATATATCCGCTAGATCTGTAAAGGGGAGGCAGAAGAGAAACGAAAAGGTCTTCACATTTTTGGCACATTTTCCATAATTTGAATCTTCAAGATCTTTCTACATGATATCTATTGATTACCTTGGTTGAATGGTTTCACGGGGGATTTCATATATGTTTGTATCATCATAATTTTCAGATCCAATCTCTCATTTGCAGTAGCATCCTTGACTTTGATTATGAGAAATTATAAAACTTGGGGAAATTGATTTATTTGTCATATTATTTATTGAACACTAGTGACAAGGGTTTATACTTTGCATAAAATTCATATCTCAGACTTATTCTTATTAATGTGTGATTTCATTTATGATCTAGAACATCCTTTAGAACATCCTTTAAATCTAATCAATGCAACCAACCATAGAGCACCTTGGTATGAGATGCCAATGTTACATAGGTTTCTAGATAGTTCTTAAGGGTTCTTCAATATTGATTTCACTACAGATTAGTGGTCTCTATCCAAACATAAATGATAATCACTTTTAATGCATGATTTGACTAATTCAAAGGAGCGTGGTAAATTTTTTTCACTGTTTGGAATGATCTCACTATGCTCTTGAGCTTTGACACTTAAACAAATGATAATAATGGTGGATGAGCCTTGATCATTGATATACAGTATCTTCTTACTATTTGGAATTATTCAAACTCACTTTTAAATACATGATGGTGTGAATGATAATATACAAGATCACTATTGTAGGTCTGAGTCATTTAAATATGATAAAGGAACCTATGGAAAATGTATCTCGAATAATGGTATCACTCCTTAATTCTTGAGCCATGTAGAATGTTTGAATGTTATTATAAACTTATAATCGATATACTACGAATTATTATCATTTTCTCTACTTTGAAGCACTATTTTATTATCATTTTCTCTACTTTGAAGCACTATTTCATGATTGAAACATGATCTAAATGCAAAAGGACAAATTTGTCTCAATTGCAGGTAATAGATAATTTGGGTCAATCCTTGATATTGGTTAATTGATCTTAAGATCGTAAAGGTTTATTTGTCATAGTTCAAAGTTAATGGAATAATGTAGTCCTTAGTGCTGAAATTGCATTTTATTGGCACCAAAATTGACTTTTACACTAAGATATGATTTGAGTTGTGAAAGGATTGGCTTGTGCGTGCAAATTTCTTTAATATGTTAACACCAAAACATTAAGCACATTTGACACTTACAAAGGTATTTTCAATGAATGGTTCTTCATTATTTTTCACAAATTTGGAATAAATATCATCCTCCACAAAATCTGAGTGACCTTTAACATTTAATCTAGTCATTTTCCAGTAGTACCCTATGGACAATTTGTTAGGCATCTTTACTTGGTACTAATAAGAAGCCCTAATGTTTACAAAGAGAACTCTCACACATAAATTATGGATACAACCCATTAAGGGATACGATATTTGTATTGTTGATATATATCTTCGATAATTAATGTGTTGAAAATATGTATTCTCTTTTATCAACTCCTCATTGATTGGGTAAATACCCAATGGTTATGATGATGCATGGTGACAAGCCTTTGGTGATTATATTTTGAATGTTGTTCAAAGTGCTTGTTGGTTATTAAATTTGGATCACGTCTCATAGTTATAACTTAAGTGTGGTTGACATAAAGGGTGGATAATTCTTTACATGACATGATATCATACTTAGTCCACTATTTATGATACATTGATGATCACTATTGAATAATAAACTTGTTGTCATTTATATTCTTTTACAATAGCAGTGTATGTGCCTCCTCTTTGGGTTATAATTTCAATTGCATGATATCTCGGTGTATGATCCATCGAAAATAGATTCTTAATCTTTGATATCTCATTTGTATAAGAATGATATTTATTATTGAAAATTATGGATGTTATGCTTGGATCTATTGGTCGTTATTTCATTTACAACTAGACATATGTTTCACTACATTATTAGCATTTCATAGCACATGGTTCACTAATCAAGGCTCATTTTATTTCAAACCATATCTTGTATAGGTTTAATAATAGGTAATTGATCTACTAGTCACAAACAACTTGCCTTTTAGTGCAAGAGTTTGTAGTATCAAGTAAAACCATGAGAGGGGGTAAGAATTATAATGACTTGGATTGATCTACTACTCACAAACAACTTTCCTTTTAGTGCAAGAGTTTGTAGTATCGAGGAAAACCATGAGAGGGGGTAAGAATTATAATGAATTGGATTGATCTACTACTCACACACAACTTGCCTTTTAGTGCAAGGGTTCGTAGTATCGAGGAAAAACATGAGAGGGGGTAAGAATTATAATGACTTGGCTTGATATGTGAGGTTATGAGTTAACAAAGAGAGTGCTCAATTTTTGTGACCAATAAATGAATCAAGGAGTTGAAGTCTTAGATATTGATATCCTTGAAAAGTAAGAATCTTGTATGCCAATGACTAGAGATTTTGGCTCTATATAATGAGGGTTTATGTGTGTTGGATGTATGGGTTGACCCAGTTTCTATCTTAGTTCTCCAACAAAACCCTATTCACCATCGGCCCTTCTGGTAAACCAGAAGGCTACACCGCGCACAAAGTGCACAACATAGTCTCACCCAAGATGGCTTATGGATGACTGTAGGATGCAGATGTCTATAGTCATGGAAGGGATTGGGGATGTTCCTTTTACTTCTTCTACTTTAACTTGCATTCTGCTATAACATTCATTAGATCTACTATTTTATCCATTCAATAACATTCATTCTTCATGATTATTCTAGTGCGCGCTGTAAATAAATTCTAACAGGTGCCTTCATTTTTCCATTCAGTCATCATAAATCATATAAAATCAACAAAACACACCTAAAGACACCATTTTTACCATGGTTCACCCCCCCTTGGGCTACGCCGACAAAGATTTTTTTCTTTATTTCTTATTATTCATAAAAATAGTGTTGCACGCATTACATCATAGGGTTATGAATGGTGAGGCTGACCAGTGTTGCAACAAGCTCCATAGCTTGTGACCTGAACCTCAATTACATCTCAAAACTAACTCCATCTGAGCTCCGCAGCTCTCAACAAAACAGATACTTCAACTCAACACTCAAAAGTTCTCCAAAAGTAGGGTCTTCACACAATGATACTTGATTGAATGATTGACTTCGTAGATACCTCATACATCCTCTATTTATATTACAAAATGGGTAAAAACCCTTACATTATGAATCAAAACCCTAATTCTAAGTGGACTCAACTTGTCCACTTTCTAACTGTCTTCTGTGTGGTTGGTCTTCGATCCAAACGTTCCTTTCTTTGACTCTACATTGATCTTCCTTCTTTCCTGGCACGCTGCTTCCTTTTCCCTTTGTTGTGATGCTTTTCATTCTTTCTTGGTGCACGTTGCTTCCTTTGGTCCCTCCTACCTAGTTTACTGCACTGAACCCCAAAAATTATCTGCTCCAACATGGCCCCAACACTAACTTGCGACTCATCTTGAGCCACTCAGGAAGTGTGTTCCTCTTGTACTGATTTCTACAATTCCTTGAACTTCTTTGTGAGTGCATCTACCTATGTCTTAGCCTATGCACTATTTTTCTGTTAGGGTCCCCACCACCTGCATTGTTATGTGATCCTCCAACACTTTAAGTCTCTCTGAGTGTGCATGTTCCAGTATACATTTTTCTATCTCCAATTTTTCTATCATCTTCTCTTCTTTCTCCTGCAGAGGCTCCAACTGAGCTTGTGTTATCTGTCTTTCCCCTTGGATTGTATTCAGTTCTACTTGCATATTTTTCATCTCCTATGCACCTTTTAGCCTATCTGAAATACTCATCATCGTTTGTCTCTTCTTTTAGTCCTCGACTACGACATTCAAATTTTATTCCCTTTGATCCAACTACTGGATCCCTTCATCTTCTTCCAGGCTCGTCCAGATCTACATGATCCTTTCACAGAGCTTTGTTATTTCCTTTACTTCCATCACAATTATGTCTGTCTATTCTGTTTCCTACTACTTCCTATCTTCTCGTACTTTTGGAGGGGTGGTTGGTGTCAACTTCCCAACCAAATCTACTATCTCATGTTTATACCCCTCCATCATTTTCACTATCCTCTTGATATTTTATTCCACACTGACTTCTCCTATGAGTGCGTTGTCTTAGATTGTTTGGAAGACTTCCTCAAGGCTTTGCTCTAGTTTATCTGCGCACCATTTTTCCTCCTCATGTTTGTAAATCCTAACCTTGTACAATATCTACTGCAAACTGATATTCAGAAAAGAACAGAAAAGATACAATGGCAAATACAAACATTACACAAAGATTTTTCACCTGGAAACCCAAACCGGGAAA
>SNQJ01S0043510.1:109759-160098 GCA_010110895.2 Picea sitchensis | reverse complement strand
GACACTACTACTCATGCAAAGAATATAACACATACCCAACAATGTTCAATCTGAACTTCTTTAAGGACTGTCTCTAACACCTCCTTCTCTACCTTGGATGTCTCCAAGTGTGTCACATATGTTCTCTCCCTTGATTTTAGTTCCTGTGTGACGCCCATATGCAACTTATATAGCGCTTTTGTTGGCATCTTAACCAATACCAATTCCATCTGTTCCACATCCTTGACCTGTTTCTGCACCATGTCTTCGTCCATTTGCAACATGTATTTAGTAATACTAAAGTTTTCACTTTCCAGTGTCATTATCTGTACTATCTCCTCCTCGCTCTGCACTGGCTTGTCTTGTTCTTGTGCTATCTGTTCTTTGTGATGTGCCTTGGTAAATTGTATCTGCTCCAAGACCTACTCGAACTCTGTTAGCTCTTGCATTATCTTCTATCTTTGTTTTTGTACTTCTGTTTGGTAAATTGTATCTGCTCCAAGACCTACTTGACTAATTCTACATCATCTTATGTTATTTTATACTGGGGTGTTGGAGTTACTTCACACACACCTAGGATTTATTTTTCCTAAGGTTTTACCTATGTTTATTAGTCATTATTCAGTCTCCTGTATTTTAGGGAGAATATTCCTCTAGGAGAATATTCTCTTCAATTCACACTTCAGTTTGATCAGTTGAGTGGAGTCTAGATGCCACATTGGTATTATCACAATGTAGCATTGGGATCATCACCAGCTAATGCGCATTGTCCTTGGTATCAACACCATACTGGAGCATTACTCATGATTCCATGATCTCCTCATCACTTCACTATGTTTTAGTCAGTTAAATGAAGATTGATAGACTAGTTAACTCGACTAGGTGGCAATTCACTCACGTAACTGCCCGAGAGACTGGACTAGGTGGAAGTTCACTCCCATAACTTCTAGTGTGTGTTCAAATCACTATATACCACCACTATGGAACATTGGATTCTCCTCCAGTGTGCATTGTTTGAGTTATATAGAGTATATCATGTGTAAATTATCATTCATTCATTTGGTTAATGAGAATTCTTCCATTCTTTTTCTCCTGCTTCTCTTTTTTCATATTTTCTCTGCAATTGTGTATGTCAATTTCTAGTTAGATCTATTATGTGTAGTTTCAACACATTTACATGGTATCGGAGCTGATGGAATGCAAGGGGAAAGACACACCAAATTATTTCTGCAGGTACCGAATATTGAAGACAGCGGAAAAATGGAATTTCCAAAATAATTCATTCTTACACCTTACAATTTCTTTGCATGGAAGGAGAAGATGATAATGCATCTTTGAAGCAAAGGAATGTTCATGTTAACCATGAAAACCGAGGCATAACCAACATCAGCCATATAAAAATCCGAGTATCTAAATCGAATGGATCAAACATTCAAAACAATTTGCAATCTCATTTCTCCTGAACTCCTCTTTCACATATCCTCCTATAAAACCCCCAATGAATCCTAGACCACCATGGAAGGGATTTTTGGAAAATAAGATGAGATTAGGGGACACATTCTCAAGGTGTAATTTCTCACATTGGATCCAAAAAACTTCGACAATCTCCAAGATTTGTTTTCCAAATATAAGGATTTTCTGTCGCAACTCAAGGCTTGTGGGGTTGATAAATCTAAGGAGGAGAAAAAAATGGTTCTCACCATTCTCTCGAAACTTGGTTCAGAATAGTCAGTGTTTTTATCCACATTTCATTTAGTTAGATTTTCCTCTGGAGCCACCTGGAAGATTCCCTCTCTTGAGGACTTTATCGAATCTCTTACACAAGAGTAGAACAAGCTCATCAACATGGGAAAAATCAAAGGCCCAAAGGTGCATTCACTTATTGTGCAATATGGAAGCAGTCATCAATATCAGAAATCTAAAGATAAAGAAAAAAGGAAAGCACATGCAAATATGAAGAAGGAAGGGTACTCAAAACCCTTCAACGATGCCTCTAGATTCAAAGGTGGAAAGGGACAAAAAGGGGAGAAATGCACTTACTGCCATAAAGGATTTCATCCAGAATCTGCATGTATGCAAAAAAATATAGATATAATGAGGAAAATACTTCAGGAAAACCAACTTGGAGATCACATCCCCGAGGGTTCCAATAAGAAGAAGCTAGAAGATCATAATCCCAAGAAAGGAAATTCTAGTCATGCTTTGATTTCCATCAACTCCTCTCTCAATTATTTGATCATAGATTTAGGTTCATCACACCACATGGCTGCCAAAAAAGAAGTATATTCTTCATTGGATGCATGAAAATGTCCTCCTATTATGATGGGGGACAACTCTCCAGTCGAGGTCACCAACAAAGGAGGAATTGAACTCACAAACGAAAGCTTCAAGAATGTGTTGAACGTTCCCAAACTTTTTGTCAATCTTCTCTCTGTGTATTAGATGAAAAAATACGGAACTAGAAAGAGATTCATATTCACACCTGATGTAGTGGATATATATGACATGAAAACCAATTCCAGGGTTGCTACCGGTGAGGTAAACTATCAATCTAGACTATACACATTTTCTGAATTTATTGAACCAAATTCTACATTACTGCTTACCCATGCTGATGAAAGCAGTAGTATATGGCACAAAACGTTTAGGAATCTAAATTTCAGATATATGCAACAACTTAGAAAGTAGGTAATGGTTGATGGTCTAGCTGACATCCACTTCTGCAAAGGAATTTGTGAGGGATGTGTTCTTGGAAAACACCCTCAAGAGAAATTCGACAAAGGAAAGACTCAAAAGGCTTCCTCTCCTTTACATCTGATCCATAGTGACCTCATGGGAATTTTTCCACATCCATCAATCAATAAAGCAAGGTACGTTCTCATTTTTGTTGACAATTTCTCATGCTTCACATGGATTTACTTTCTTAGGAAAAAATCAAAGGTATTTCAACACCTCAAAGATTTCAAAGCCCTTGATGAGACACAGTCAAGAAAGAAAAGAAAATTCCTCCAAACAGATAATGGGGGAGAATATGTCAACCATGAGATACAAAATATTTTTAATGAGGCATGGATTAAGTTGCAACACACGGTTCCCTATACTCCGCAACAAAACAAAGTTGCTGAGTAGAAAAATAGATCTCTAAAAGAGATGGCATCTTGCATGCTACATGGAAAGTCACGTCCACAAATATTATGGGATGAAGCACTTAATTGTGCAACCTACATCCGAAACATATCTCCCCATAGATCTGTCAAGGATAACACCCCCTATGAGGCTTGGAGTGGCCTCAAACTGGAAGTGTCCCACTTTCGTATTTTCTGTTCATGTGCATGGGCTAGGATTCCCTCTAAGAAGAGGAAGGCACTTGATCCACAGAGAAAATAATGTATCTTTTTTGGATACCACGATGGTTTGAAGGGATATAGACTCATTGATCTTTCCTCAAAATGACTCATCATTGATCATAGTGTCCAATTCGAGGAAGGTATCTTGCATGTACCTCAACAACTGCATGCAGACATTTTTTTTCTTCCACCTGTCAGAGATGATGAACATGCACATGTCGACTCTTCTTCATATGAGAGTTATGATTCAGAGGATTAAGATGATCCAGATACAAAGTCAGTATAGTTAGATGCATAGTCAGTGCATACAGATGCAGATGCAGAGCCAGAGCATAGTCCCAAGTGGGCCCAAATTGCTCTTCAAGATGCAAAGGATCTTGTTGGTGATCCAGCTGATCCGAGAAGGACTCAATCTGATTTCAAGGAGCCTCCTCTTGCACTCACTTCCACAGAACTGATGCCACCCAATAATCTTTTCTTGGTTCAGTCTTTAGATCCGTAGTCTTATGGAAAGGCTATTAGAAATCCCTTATGGGAATCCACCATGTAGGAAGAGTACAACTCCCTTTTTGAGAACCAAACTTGGGATTTGGTTCCCCTTCTTTAGGAAGGAAACTTTTTAGGTGCAGATGGGCCTACAGGACCAAGAGAGCAACAAATGGATAGATTAGTAGATACAAATATAGTCTTGTTGCTAAAGGACTTCAGCATGTGAATGGAATTAACTATGATGATACCTTCTCTCCAGTAGAGAAGATAGATTCCATACGTATGGAACTTGCACAAACAAGGGATGGGAAGTCCATCATATGGACGTGGAGAATGCATTTCTTCATGGCGATCTCTATGAGGAGATCTATATGGATCAACCCTAGGGATTTATGCAAGATTCATCTTTGGTCTGTCGACTGAAGAATTCTCTTTATAGCCTCAAGTAGGCTCTGAGGGCATGGTATTCCAAGATGGAATCCTACCTACTGTCACAGAACTTTGTACGTTGTAAATCAAACCCAAATGTTTACATGCTTAGGATGACTAATTCACTTCTACTCCTAGTTCTATATGTTGATGATTTGTTGATCACCGGTTGCTCGACTTCAACGATTACTGCAGTAAAGAGGATTCTACATGATAGGTTCTTGATGATGGACATGGGTCCTCTACATTTCTTCCTTGGAATCAAGATCAATCAAGATGCATCATGCATTAAACTATCTCGGGCCAAGTATGCACAAGATATCCTTGATAGATTTCACATGACAGACTGCAAGTCTGCCCCGAATACTTTCCTATCAGGAGCCAGACTTGAGGATGGCGGGGACACGCCACTACTTGACAACACACTTTACAGACAGCTAGTGGGGAGCTTGTTGTATCTCACACACTCTAGACCAGACATCTCCTATGCAGTTGGATCAGTCTCCAGGTTCATGCAGGAGTCGCATGAGTTACATTGGAAGGATGCAAAGTGTATCCTTCGATATGTATAGGGCACCATCACCTTTGAGATTCACTATTCATAAAACTCTACATTAGACCTCATCAGGTTCACTGATTCTGACTGGGTTGGTGATAGCATTGATCACAAGTCCGCATCTGGTTACTCACTCAATCTTGGTTCTGAGCCTATCTGTTGGTCAAGAAAGAAGCAGGCTTCTATTTCTATATCTTCATCCGAAGTAGAGTACAGAGGGGTAGTTAACATAAACATTAAGGCTATGTGGCTACAAATTTTTTTCAATGAGTTGGGAATTTAGTTTCATTGGTCGATCATCATCTAGTGTGACAACCAGAGCACTCTGAAGTTCTGTAGAGATTTAGTTTAGAGGTAGTGGATGAAGCACATAGAGATCCACATGCACTACATCTGGGAGTTAGTACATGATGGGATCATCGACCTGTATTTCTGTGATTTATTAAAACATACTACAAACATCTTCACCAATACCTTCACTAAGAAGAAGTTCCATTCTCTATGCAGTCATCTTGGAGTGAAGGATACAGTTGCCTAACAACTGTCAGTTCTTCTTTTTACATACATTGTACTTTGAGGGAAGGTTTTTCCCATGAGGTTTTCCCTCTTTCCTCGTTTATTTCAGTGTATCTTTTGTATTTGGGTACCTAACATGGCCTCATTGTCGGGACCCATTCTTTATTTTCACCATAGTGATGTTCAGACGGGGTGTTGGAGTTACTTCACACACACCTATGATTTATTTTTCCTAAGGTTTTCCCTATGTTTATTAGTCATTATTCAGTCTCCTATATTTTAGGGAGAATATTCCTCTAGGAGAATATTCTCTTTAGTTCACACTCCAGTTTGATCAGTTGAGTGGAGTCTAGATGCCACATTGGTAGTATCACCATGCAACATTGGGATAATCACCAGTTAATGTGCATTGTCCTTTGGATCATCACCAGAATAGTGAATTACTTATGATTCCTAGATCTCCTCCTCACTTCACTATGTTTCAATCAATTAATTGAAGATTGATAGACTAGTTAACTCAACTAGGTGATAGTTCACTCCTGTAACTTCCCAAGAGACTAGACTAGTTGGCAGTTCACTCCTGTAACTGTTGGTGTGTGTCTAGATAACTCTAGATCACCACTATGGTGAATTGGATTCTCCTAAACTACGCATTGCTTGAGTTATACATATTATATCATGTGTAAATTATCATTCATTCATTTGGTTAATGAGAATTCTTCCATTTTTTTTCTCCTTATTCTCTTTTCTCATATTTTCTCTGAAACTATGTATGTCAATTCCTAGCTAGATCTATTATGTGCAGGTTCAAAAAAATTACACAAGCGACCTCCTTATGTTCCTTCATTTTCTTGCGCTCCCCTCCTGACTGAAAAATAATTCTCTTGGGTGCCCTTGACTCTGTTTGCTCTGTTATGATTAGGGTATATGTCCTTGGTATATCTCCTCTTTCTTGTCCTTCCTGAGTAGGGAAATTATCTTCCCTATGTGTGTCTCCATTAGTGGAATTTGCACAGTTCTTCTGTTGTGTGACAAGCTTGGGGATGGCCTTTTTCTTTCTAAGTTTTTTTGTTTCCACGCTCCCCCCTATCTTCTTTGTTTGTGCTGATGATTTTTGTGTATTTCCTGCTAGAGTACCCTTCCTCTGTGATAAGCCCACTTTTGATGGTTTCTTATATTTTTTTGGCTCCACTGGAACCTTCCATTCCTCCTTCCAGTCTTTTGTTTCCCATTGTACTTCCTCTATTGTGACGCAATATCTCATCTGTAACCACTCCTTCTCTGGTTCCCTTTTTTCCTGGATCCACATATTATGCATTGATTCTTTGAAGTTGGATATATTCTTGTATTCCTCCACCATGTCAGGTGGGATCCTCCAAGTTTCAGCCACCTTTTCCTGTATTTCTTCCAAATATGTTGCAAATATAATGGAGTTTTTCTATCTTCCCCTTGCGATAGTTGTGTGCCACAATGTTTCATACTGTGTTGCATGGCACTTTCCAGTTCTCTGAAAGAACATGTTGTATTTGGGGTGTTTACATCTCACTAATGCAATAAGAATGATCAACCATGAGTAATGAAACTTTGTTCCTAAATACTGGGCATCTTTGCAATCATCTAGAAACAGGTTTGACAAATATGGACTCCAACTCGATAGAGTTCCCTTCATGCACTGCACGACTGCTACTATTACCCTTGTTGGCGATTCTTCTTTGTGACACTTCCTTATCAATTTACATGCCATAAGTTTTGCTTCGAATCTTCTCTTGGGTTCGATGGTTCTGTTTATGATGATCCCCCTAGATCCTCTCTTTGTTCCATAGGTTTGCTTCATTTTCTCTGCCAAGGATTTCTCCTTGGTCTTGTCATCTAGATACTGCGTAGGTTGCTCACCATTTGTGCACAGACCTATTATTTTTGCAATTAATTTGAAATCAATTGAGACTTGTGTATATAGCCATAGAATTCCTCTGTGCATCACTGCCAGTAAATTTTTGATGCAATTATTTACGTCCTTACCCCTTCCAAAATGCGGGATCTCTAGTAGGTTCATTATGCCTGTGTTATATAAAAATGTGATACATTGTTTATGTTCTAGTATTGGTACTCCTGTCACACTGACCCCTCTGATATCCATGTATACTTATCACTAAAATTTGGAAACTTGTCTCTGTCTTTTACATCGTGGTCTGCATAGTGCAGTTTATCTACGCATCCTAGCAAATATGGTAAAAATTGTACTCTTGTTGGTATGTGTGGTAACAAAAGGGTTACCTTTAGTTTCTTTTGCGGTGACCTCTGGATTGTTTATTTTCCTTTCCCCTTTGCTAGTGCCCTTGAGGGTTTTGCCTCCTAGCGAATTTTATCTTCCTCTTCCTCTTCTATGTCAGAATCCTACTACCCTATGATCTCTTATGAATGTAATTTCTCCTGTTGTGGTGGATTTGCGCCAAATTGAACCCTCGACTCATTGGACTCAATTCTTTCCTCATCTTCTTCCTTTGTTGGCTAGACTATTTCCATGTTGGGTTGTTGTGTCGGGTTTTTCTCCTTTATTATGTTATGTGGGTCAATTTTCATCTGCTATGCCATAGGGGTTGGCTCCTACTCCTCCACCACTATAGGTCTCACTGGTTTGATGACCAGGGAAGGGATGGAATCCAAATCCACCACTCCCTATGGTTGCATAAGGTTTTCTGCTTCTATTTTTGCCTCCTGCAGTGACCTCACAGTGATACGTGTTTTCCTCACTGTCCTTCTAGGAGCTCTGACCCTTGGAGGTGCCATATTTCTTGAATTTGTGTGGGTTTTCTCGTAATTCTCATTGACTGCCTTCTAAATCACATATTCTCTCTTATCTTCTTACTCCTTAGCTTTTTGTTTGCTTGATGTCACAATATGGCTTGTCGGACACAATTTTTTCTTCTATAGCGCTGCCATAAATGCTCCAAAGCATCCCGGGCATGCTTCCTCCACTGTCATAAATGTTTTTTTCATGCCTCAATTTTTCGGCGATCAGTTTTTCTTTTTCTGACTTATTTCATTTTTTCAGTGCACAATATTTTCTACCGTCATATTTCTTTGGTGCACTTGACTTTCCTTCTATCCTAGTTGTCATGTGTGTAGTATATTCACTTCTTATCACACCATTATACTGTCTTTTGCACATTGTCATTCCCAACTATCTATCGAACACTAATATATCTACTTCTTTTTGGATTTTTCTCATTTTTATACTTTTTTCTTGTTTCCCTTCTGTTTCTACTTTTTCTTTTCTTTTTCTTCTTTTTCTTCCTACTATATGCATTATGTACAATTCTACTTTTTGCACTATAATTCTTAAGGGTTGGTAGGTTTACTGTCCCTATATAGTTTCAGTCAACTACCATTCACCATTCCTTGCATTTCCTTACCTTCAAAGTCCTTTAGCTGCACAACACCTCCATCCGTGACACAATTTATCTCATATGGCCCAAGCCAATGCATTCTAAACTTCCATGGGTGTTGCAAGTATTTACTGTCATAGAGGAGAACCAGATCTTCTACTTTGAAGTTCTTCTTATTAATTTGTTTTTCATGCCAGGATTTATCCTTTGCTTTTTGTACCTCCTGATGGGAACCAACTATGACTATGTCTTATTCTAATTCCAAAAGTTGAGCTAATATTTCATGTGATGTGCCTCTTTCGGTCATATATGTAATTGTTGCAATGCGTTGACTTGGTATCAAATAATCTAAGGGAATTATTGCTTCCTATCCATAAACCAACCTAAAAGGTGTCTGACCTATTATCTTTGTGCATGTATTTCTATAATCCCATAACATTCTTGGTACCTTCAAGTCCCAGTCATCCATGTTTACATTACAAATCTTTGCCAAGGAATTCTCCATTATCTTTTTGAATGCTTCTATTGTCCCATTCGCCTGAGGATGATAAGGAGTGCTCTTATGGTGATGTATCTCAAATTCTTCCATCATTTCTTGGATTTTACTTTTGATAAAGTGAGTCCCCTGATCACTCATCAATCTTCTTGGGAATCCAAACCTTGTCACTACATGTTCAAATAAAAAGTGTGTTGTAGTCTCTGCATTTCAATCCTTCACTCCTGCTACCTCAACCCATCTGGTCAAGTATTATGTCTCTGTAATATATCTAGTTCCCGATATTCTTGTTGGTGGGATTAATTGGACCTACTAATTCTACTTCCCATTTTTCAAACACTTGCAAATTTACCTATGGTCTCAATGACAT
The DNA here is from genome assembly GCA_010110895.2 of Picea sitchensis. Lineage (NCBI taxonomy): Eukaryota > Viridiplantae > Streptophyta > Pinopsida > Pinales > Pinaceae > Picea > Picea sitchensis. The sequence continues at coordinate 150,530 of SNQJ01S0043510.1, read as the reverse complement.
ATGATCCCTCCTGGATGGCTCTCCAACTCTTTGGAAGACATCACAATTTTGATGGTACTCCTACAAATCATTGTGAACTATTGGCCACCATAATCCCACATGTAATACTGTTGGCACAGGGGAAGACCCAGGGTTCAGCTCTAAGAGTGCACCAACAAGCCCTAACTACTGGCCCTTTCGGCAACACCTGCGAAGTAGATGCAGTCTCACTTGAAGCAGTTATGAGGGGGTTGCAAGACAAACGTGTCTACAAACCAAAGGGAATATCAAGTGGATCTAACACAAGAACAACACAACATTCATATATCACTTATCAGCTTCGATCTATTCCATGCATGTATTATATCTACCACAACAATGTAATAATAGTATATAAATGACAGATACAAGATACCTATCACACACAACACCAAATATATGTGGTTCACCAACATGTCTTCCTTCCTTCTCGCGCGGTGCTCCAAAGAATTCGATGGTGGCTTTCTCTTCTTGCTGACTCATCCACGATCCTTCTTCCTTACTGACTTGTCATTCTCGATCTCCTCTTCCAACATCTTTCTTTCTCGATCTTCGCTCCATGTTTTTTGCTCTTTTGCTCAATTCGACCCAGTATCAGTCACTGTGTATTCTGCAAAGTTTTATTTCTCCCTTTTCTTCCTTGATCTTCACTTCCTTCCATAATCAAGGGCCAACAGGCCCCCAACACTCACCTATGACTCGTCTCGAGGCACTTCAGATCTGACTTGTCTGTTGTACTTTGACTTCGGACTATGCAGTGCAGCTTTTGCTTTCTACTTTATGCTTCCTATTATTCCCTATGAAGACTGTCTTTTCTGTGTCTGGTACCCAATTTCAACTGCACCTGGTACCTAAACCCTTTTCTTCATGCTTTTACTAAAATTTGCGAGGCAGCTGGTTGTCATAGTACAACTTCAGTCGATTCCCATTCACTAATCCTTCCTTCCATTCTCCCTGTAACTTCTTTAGTTGCGCAACTCCTCCTTTTGTGACATAAGCGATCTCGTATGGCCCGAGCCAATGCGTTCTAAACTTCCCAAGATGCTTGATGAACTTGTTGTCATAGACCAACACTAGGTCTCCTTCTCTAAATGCCTTCTGCTTAATCTATTTGTCATGTTAGCCTTGTTCTCTTTCTTTCTGTACTTGTTGATGGAATCTTGGGATAAATCGGTCTTCTTCAAGTTCAACCAACTGTGCAAGCCTCTCTTGAACAACTCTAGTGTCATCCATATCTGTAAAGGCAACAATTCTCAGGCTTGGTACCAAAAAATCCATTGGAACAACAACTTCGAGACCATAGACCAACTTAAAAGGGGTTTGCATTGTTAGCTTCTCGCAAGTGGTTCTATAGGCCCATAATACTACTGGTACTCTTAAATCCCAATCATCTATGTTCACACAACAAATCTTGGTTAGTGTTGTTTCCAAAATCTTGTTGAATACTTCAACTATTCCATTTGCTTGTGGATGGTACGGTGTGCTCTTCTTATGATGAACTGCAAATTCTTCCATTAGGGCTGCAACTATCTTATTGATGAAGTGTGTACCTTGATCACTCATAAGGATATTTGGTCATCCAAACCTGGTTATAATGTTATCAAATATGAAGCACACAGCTATAGTTGCACTACAGTCCTTAATTATTCTAGCTTTGGCCCATCTAGTCAAGTACTCTATCGCAGTAATTATGTACCTTGCTCCTGTATGCTTTCCTGGTGGATTTATAGGTCCAATGAAGTCAATGTACCATTTATCGAATGATTGTAGGTTCAGTTGTCGTGCTAATGGAATTTCATCTCTTCTATATGGTTTCCCAATTCTTTGGCATACATCATAGGATCTGGAATAGTCTTTAGCATATCTGTGTAAAGAAGGCCACCAAAGGCCATCTCTAAGAACCTTTTGTGCAGTTTCTTTCCATGCATAATGTCCTCTTGTGATGCCTTCATGAGATTTTGTGAGGATCAACGATCATTCTGCCTCCATAAAACACCGTCGAAATATCTCATCTAGTCCCATCTTGTATAGATGTCCAGCTATAAGTGAGAAGTCTGTAGCACGCACTACTAGTTGTTTCTTCTATGGAATTGTATACTCACTAGGTGCCATCCCTGTTGACAGGAACTAGACTATTTCTGTGAAGTTTTCACCAATATTTCTAATGGATAGTAGTTGTGCATCTGCCAGTGTATCTTCCAAATTAGTGGGCTCTTATCCATGTTCCAACCTCGACAAGTAGTTAGGACCCTTGTTCATTCTTCCTGGATTTACTATGATCTCAAAATCATACTCCTAAAATAAAAGAACCCATCTGCATATTCTTCCCCCCAACACTGGCTTGTTGACTAGGTATTTCAGCGTAGAGTGATCAGTAAACATTTTAAAGTGTCCTTCCAACAAGTAGTGGCAAAATTTCTGCAGTGCATACACCATGGCTAACCCTTCCCGCTTAGTGGTGGTGTAGTTAATCTCAGTAGTTGATAGCTTCCTACTAGAAAAAGCTATAGGGTGGTCAATATCTCCTTCTCTCGACTATGCTAATACAACTCCTAAAGCAATGGAAGACGCATTGACGTGTACATGAAACTCCTTGGTCCAGTCTGGAAAAACCAAAATGGGTGCAGTAACCATTTTTTGTTCCAGTGTGTCGAAGCTTTGCTGGCATTCTTCAATCCAACTAAACTGACAATCCATTTTGAACAACTTCTCCATGGGTGTTGTAATCTGAGCATATCCCTTAATGAACTTCCTGTAGTAGCCCGTGTGTCCCAGCGCAGTTCGCAGTTGTTTAACTATTGTAAGAGGGGGTAGATCAACTATAATAGAGATCTTGGATGGATCTACCAACGATACTTGCTTACATACAATGTGTCCTAACAGGACTCCAAATGGTGAAAAGAAAATGCATTTCTTTAGATTCAAGGAAATTTGACACTCCCTGCATTTGTCCAACACTAGCCTTAGACATTCAATATGACTCTTTAATAAACTAAAAACAGTCCAATCATCAAAATATGCTTCTAAAACTTTATGCAAAAATTCTTTGAACGCTTCGACCACCACCCTGGAAAAGATGGTTGGGGCATTCTTCAATCCAAATGGAATTACTATGTACTGATAGGACCCCCATTCTGTTGAAAATGTGGTCTTGTGGTGATCTTCCTTGGTGATCCGGATTTGATGGTATACTGAAAATCCATCTGTAAAATAATATACCTCTCGGCCTCCCACATTATCTAATACTTCGTCAATGAATGGTGTAGGGAAGGGGTCATGTAAACAAGCATCATTCAGCTTCCTGAGGTCTACACATATTCTGATCTCTCCTATCTTCTTGTCTTGTACGACCATAGGGATAATCCACTCTGATTCTTCCACAGGTTCTATAATTCCTGCTTCCATCATTTTGCCAAGCTCAATCTTCACTTTCTCCTTATATTTAGGGTTCAATCTGTAAGGTATCTATTTATCTGGTCTTTCTGTTGGCTTTAAAGGGATCCTCATCTCTCCCATAGGTCCTTTAATGCCCTTCATATTAGTGAACTTGGTTGGAAACAAGTCCTAATATTCATGCAGTAATTCTGTAATTTTGTCGATGGTGGAAGCATCCCAGTAATCTCCAACATTTGCAAACTTTGGTGTTTGTTCTGTCCCAATATTGACCTTCTTAATATTGATCGGTTGTCCAATAAATGGTAACTTGACCCCTGATCCTTACACATCTCTCTGGCCTTCTGTTTCTATGATGTTCACTTTCCTGGGATCATCGTCTTCATCCACATTGATGTTGTAACAACCTTACAGTTTTTGGAGAGGCGCAATCCATTCATCCTCTTCTTTTTCTAAGGAGGGGCTAAAGGAATCCTCAAGTATTATCTGTCTAACAATCTGTAGTGCTTGATCTACTGAAGGAAATTGAATTTTAAATAGGAATGTGTTTATAAAATTCTGAGTCATACCCTCCCAATCTGTAGTGATGAGTCACAACTCTGCTTGGAGGTACCAATTGATAGGCGTCATGCCCAGCATGTTAATGAATTTGTGCACCCATTGTTCTTGAGGAATGTTTCTCTAGGCTTCCTCACAGCTTCACACATGGTCCTTTGGGTGAATTCTACCTGTGTATCAAACTTCGCAGCCCTCTATTTGTGCCGAGAACCTCACTGTCATCAGGGTATGACACTATACCCAATCTGTGATGTTACTTTTGTGTGCCCCCCACCATCTTCCTGGTGTGTATTTCAGGGCCTCATCCATGGAAAATAATATCTGTTGTATTGGTACACTTCCCTCAAAGTCAGACAAGAAAGTTTCTAAAGGATTTAGACCATCAAAGGTGGGTAAGTTAATTACTGTTGTGCTAATCCAGCGAACTTCTCTGGTTAATCTAACACATATTCTTGTATATTATTCATACATCTTATTCTGCCAGTTCTCTAGTGCTTCTTCTGATTCTAATGCGCATGTGCTCTCACTTCACCAGCTTAAGTTCCCGTCAGCTGTAGGATTAATGTAATTCTATTGTCTAGCCGTTAGCTTGTAGATTTTTTCCAGTTCATATGCACAATATTATTCTCTGATGGGTTTTGTGTATCACTGACCTTCATTGGGATCTAAAGGTGCAATGACCCTAAGGCCATATCTTTCAAAAGTCATATGTCTTTTATTTAAATCAACCACAGTGGAATTATTGAAAGCCCAATCAATTCCTAACAATGTAGGGTAAGGGAAGCTATCATCAACTATTTCAATTACCTCAAAATCTGTAAACGTTCTTACTCTGTCGATGTCCACAGGGACATGTTACAGTCTGCCAAAACGAATTAGATCTTGTTGATTATCCATCCTAAGCCTGATAGGGGAATAGATCAACATTAGTTTTCCCATCAGCGCCCATGTTTTCTTAGTCATGAAATTGACCTCCTACCCTAAGTCGAGGACTGCATAGTCTATCTCATACTCTCCTATTTGAGCATTCAAATGTAATTCCTTATTTTTCCTTTTCTTCTTACCGATTTGGTGTACTACCCTATTTAGTAAGGGATCTATCTTCCTTAGCTCATATTGTCTGATTAACTTTTGTAACTCTTGGACAATGTTTTCATCCTGAATCAACTTAATACAAGTATATAAAAATTCCATGATCTTTCTTACCTCTTTTCCTTCACTTGGAGACAGAGACTGATCAAATGCATGAAGCATTCCATACTCTCTTACTTATGGTCTTGTCTTTTATGAATAACCTTGGTCTCCTCTGAATTCTTTTTGTGCTTCCTCAAATATTTTTCTTTCTTTCTTTGCATCAAAGGTTTGGGTCTTCTCTGCATCTTTCCTGATTCCTGAATCTTCTATAGTCTTCCCTTGGGTAAGTCAGTCTTCTCCTATAACAACGCCTCCTCTGGTTATAACAACGAATCTAGGGTCTTCTCCATGAGGTTCAACATAGATGAGTTTCACTTGCGGGTTCTGCTAAGGTCCTCATCTTTCCTGAAGCTTAGCTAGCAGCACAGGACAGTCTTCTATAACCTGGTCAAATGAGCTGCAGTAGCTGCAAGTGGTACAAGGGTTCTGACAATCTTTTGCAAGGTGTCCAGGTTGTGCGCAGTTATAACAGATGATTTTTCCTCAACCTCGACTCATTCCTCCTCCTCATCCTATTCCTCTGAATCCACCAAGAGGATTGAAGTTTCCTCTCCCAGGAGAGTTATATTGCATAGTGTTTCCTTCTTGTTGTACTTTGCCTTAGATCTTGTATATGTCTCTTGAAATTTCATGCATGAGATCGTAATCCTTAAAATCCCTATCATCATGCCCTACGGACTTACAGAATGTACAGTACAAATTTGTAGGTGTATGAACATGCTTTTGCATATAATAGCACTCACCAGTATGATGTTTGTTTCTTCATACCTCGCACCAAGTTAAGGTGACTTGCTTCAAGGGGCTTGGAGCTCCAAAATCCAAGTATTCATTGAATAGAGGGAAGTGTTCCTTGTCATGGCCTTATGATCTGTATCTAACACACTAGATGTCTTCTCTTTTATCTTTTCCCTTGTCTTTCTTCATATCTTCGACCTGCAGAGATAAACTAGTTAGCTGACTTAGGATCTGACTCATTCCTGAGATGGATTCTCCCATAGGGGCTGATTCTAGCTTCATGGCGATCTCCAATGCCTCAGCCTACAAAGCAATATTCTGCTACATCAGAGGGACTCTGATGTGTGGTAAGAGGGAAACAATGAACCTTGCTTTGTTCTATTTGTCTGGGATTTTAAAAGTCAATCGACCTATCAAGGTTTTGAATCTCTGATCAAATTCCCAAATAGGTTTAGCCACCTTCTTCTTGATCTCTTTCATATTTTTGATACATTCTGACTCTGACCTGGGTTTCTTGAATTAGTCAATCAATGTGTTCTTGACATGGTTCAGTGGTTTAGGATGTGCAAGTCCTTGGACAAGATTCATGTACCAACTCAGTGCGTGATCCCTTAGAGTGGTACTAAACTGGGTTCTTTTGATAGCTTCGCCAGTGACATTTTTAATATTCCATAGGGTTTCACATAGGAACCAGTGTTGGTCAGGATCTTCAGATCCATCTCTCCTAAAGATAGGAAGCCTCATCTCATCTGCCATAGATCTTCCTAGGGTTCCTAATTGAATATGTGGTAGACTAATATGGACAGTGCTCTAGATGTTCTGGTGGCTAGGATTACTCTAGTTTCTTATTACTGAATCAACAGGAAGGATAACATTACTTACTTCAATGGTCTAAATAGTTTCTGAGGTTTTAGGTTCTCCTCGGTGAAGCTCTTTAGCTTTTCCCTCCTCGGCCCTAGCAGGTTCTGAATGTTCTTCGTCCATCAGATTTGCTTCTTCTCCATTGTAGAAACCTTCCTCCCCATAGTTCTGCTTAAACAGGTTCATAATATGAACTTCTCTGAATACTCTCCCACTGCGCGTATGTCCAGCTTATGTATCGTTGTCGTTGTCTGAATTTTTGAACATTATCCTTTTCAAATTAAACCAATCTATTGTATCTTCAAGATGTCCTTCTCATGTAGCATCATATTGAGTCTCAACTTTAGGAATTGTAAAAATATTCCTCCGGGTCCCTTAAAGAAATATCTCTCAGCTTGGTTGTATGACTCAACTCTGTCAATGACAAACTCTGTGATGTACCATCCAATGGTACTATCGAACCAGTGATCTACTGCTCATGATACAGTGTTATCAACTCTCTTGACCTTCTTGATAAACTCCGACATCCAAACCACAGGAGGTCTAGATCAGATCTTGAACTAGGTATCTACTAATCTAGCTAGCCACTCATACAACTCCTGATGGATTTCTCTAAAGAATATCTCATGTATATCAGTAAAAATATATTTCTCCAACTAGTCCTTTGAAGTAAGATTAGGGTTCTTGTTATGGGCTTCAGCGAAGTCCTTTTCTTGATATTATATCCAATTTTGAATCTCTGTCTTTGATGGAAGCCACCTTGACATTCCCTCAAGAATATTCTAGTCCCAGCAATAGAACCATTTGTTGGCACATGGGCAGACCCAGGTTTCATCTTTAAGAGCACACCAACAAGCCCTAACTACTGGCCCTTTCGGCAACACCTGCGAAGCAGATGCAGTCTCAACTGAAGCAGTTATGAGGGGGTTGCAGGACAGAGGTGTCTATAACCAAAGGGAATATCAAGTGGATCTAACACAAGAACAACACAACATTCATATATCACTTATCAGCTTCGATCTATTCCATGCATCTATCAGATCTACCACAATAATGAAATAATATTATATAAAAGATAGATACAAGATACCAATCACACACAACACCAAATATACATGGTTCACCCTCTCTCTACGTATATGTCCACAGAACTGTGCTATATTATATTTAGGTAAAGCATATAGTTCTTATTTGTGTTCTTAGCTAGAATATATCCTCTCTTCTCTTATATTTCTCTCCCCTCCCTGTGCACCTAGCTGAAGATATTACAATCCAGGAGGCTCTCATACTCATCACTTCTCTCTCACACAATACTACTCTCTCAACCAACTTGATACCAACAACAACAATAAAAATATTATCATACCAACAACAACCAACCTAGGTCCTCTTGACCTCTGTTTATACATTACAGTCATTCACCGACATCCCTAGTTCGAAACCTAGGTGTCAAAACTCTAGATGCCAAAACCCTAGGTGTCTAAAACCCTAGGTCAACTTGACCCATGTTTTTAGGGCTTTTCCAGCCTGTCTTTCCTTCCTTCTCGCGCGATGCTCCAAAGCATCCAATGGTGGCTTTCTTTGCTTCTTGACTCATCCACAATCCTTCTTCCTTGTTGACTTGTCATTCTCGATCTCCTCTTCCAACGTCTTTCTTTCTCGGTCTTCTCTCCATATTTTCTTCTCTTTTTCTCACTTAGACCTAGTATCAGTCACTGTGTATTCCACAAAGTTCACTTTCTCCCTTTTCTTCCTTGATCTTCATTTCCTTCCATAATGAAGGGCCAACAAATACCTTCTACATGGTAGCTTTCCATAAATAGTGTCCTGCAACAATTCCTTCGTGGGATTCTGCTAAAATGATAGGCCTTTCATGCTCCATAACACATCTTCTCAAAATGTTGTCTTCTCCAATCTTTTATAAATGACCTACAATCAATTGGTAGTCTGCAGCTTTGACCACCAAATTTTTCTTTTGCATCATATTAAATTCTCTTGGTGCAAATATTGTACTTAAAAACTCAATAATGTTAGAAAAATACTCATAATCTGTTTGTATTGAAAACAATTGTGCATCTGGGAAGTTGTCTTCCAAGTTACAGGGTTCTTATCCATTATTTATATTAGATAGGTGATATGGTCCTGCATTCAATCTTCTAGGCTTCACCACAACTTCAAATTCAAAATCTTGGAACAATATTTCCCCCCAACACTTGCTTATTGACTAAGTGTCTAAGAGAAGAATGATTTGTAAACATCTTGAAATGTTTCCCTAACAAGTAATGTTTTTATTTATGCAAATCATACACCATAGCTAATCCTTCCCTTTATGTAGTGTTGTTCTTGTATTCTGAATCCGATAACTTCCTGCTTGCAAATGCTATAGGGTGATCTATATCACCTTCTCTTCATTGTGTCAATACTTCTCCTAATGCTATTACAAATGCATCCACGTGCACATGAAATTATTTTGTCGAGTCTTGAAACACTAAAATTGGCGCAAAAACCATATCATCCTTTAAAATATCTAAACTCTATTGGCATTCCTTCCTCAACAACTTTTCCATCAACGCATTAATTTGTGCGTATCCCCTTACAAACTTCCTGTAATATCCTATATGTCCAAGTGTACTCTTGAATTGGCACACTGACTTCGTTGGTGGTAAGTTAACTATGACAACAATTTTATCAGGATCAACCCATAAACCCAGTTTACACACCACATGCCCTAACAAAATACCAAAAAGTGCACTGAAAATGCATTTCTTAATGTTTAATGAAATTTGACATTGTCTACACCTGTCTAAGATAAATCTTCTCACTTCCACATGATCCTTTAATAAGCTAAACATTGTCCAATCATCCAAGTAAACTTCTAAAAATGTATGAATAAATTCCTTAAAGGCATCCACTATTACCCTTGAAAAAATTGTTGGTGAATTCTTCAACCCAAATGGCATAACTGTATACTGAAATGATCCCCATTCTATATAAAATTTTGTCTTATTTCTATCTTCTGGTGCTATCTTGATGTGATGATATCTTGAAAACCCATATGTAAATGAATAAGCTTCTTGACCTCCTACATTCTCCAAAAATTCATCCATAAATGGGGTAGGAAAAGGATCATGTAGGAAAACATCATTGAATTTTATCAAATCTACACAAATTGTAATCCCTCCTTACTTATTTTCCTACACCACAATAGGACTAACCCAGTCTGATTCTTCCATAGGTTCTATGAAACCAACGTCCAACATCTTGTCAATTTAAGCCTTAACCTTCTACTTATATATTAGATTTAATCTGTAAGGTCTCTATCTGATAGGTATGGATTCTAGCTTCAAGGGGATCTTCATCTCTCCTAGTTCTCATGTTAATCCCTTCATCTATGAAAATATTGTTGGAAACAACTCATTGTACTCGCGGAATAATTTTGTGATTCTTTCTACTATCTTATTATCCCAATAATCTCTAATGCTTGCAATCTTTGGGTTTTCTGCAGTTCCAACATTTACCTTTTTTATCTTCAGGGGTGCAGCATAATCTTCTAAATCAAGATTTGGCCCTTCTACTTCCCTTTCTCTTTTAATTTCTGGGATCTGGATATTGCACAGGTTTTCTTTTGTTGGATCTTATTTTTCTGTGACATGATAACAATGTAGTAATTGTCTGACATTCTGTTTCTTTTGATTCTAATATGTTGGGATTATTTCAAATTCGGGTTCTTCAAATATCCTATCTCTTACCACCTTCATAACTATATCTATCTTTGGAGTTTCATGGTCAAAGGAAAATGTAACCACAAAATTCTATTGTATCTCTTCCTAATTTGCAGTTTCTCTGAATTGTTCCTATTCTGTGTACTAGTTCTTTGGAATTCCTTCTAATGTGTGAATAAAATGGTGTGTCCATTCTTCTGGTGGTACCAATTTCCATTGAATTATACATCTTTCTACATGTTCTTTAGGTTTTCCAATTCCATCATATTTATCCTCATATCTATGCTCCTTCTCTGCGCTGAATCTGATGTGAAATAACCTCTTGCATTGAAACCAATTATTGATCTTCTCCTTATGTGTACCCAACCAATGGGTAGGTGTAGATTTCAAAGAAATATATAATGCTGGTAATATATGATTTTCTACTACTTCTAGTTCAAACTTCATTAAAAATTATTCTGAGTCATTCAGACCATAAAAAGTAGGAGGCTCTCTTACCTCTGAACCAATCCATCTTAGCGCATGCATCATTATGGAACATATTTTGGTGGATAATTTATGTAGTCATTGCTACCATTTCTCTAGTATTGTATCATAGTCTGAATCATAATAACTAATACTCCTCCAATTCAACATTCCATTTGCAGTTGGGTTGATGTACTCCTCTTCACATGTGGTAGTTATATACATCTTATTTACATACTCTGTAATAAAATTGTCTATCACAGGTTCCACATACCTTCCTAATTTTGAAGGATCCAATGGCATAATAACTATGTACTCCCCTGATTCAAAGATCATCTTTCTAGTCTTCAAATTAATAATAGTCTGGTTATCAAAATCCCGATCCAGACCCAAGAATGCTAGATATGGCAAAGTATTATCTACTATGTCAATGAATTCAAAGTCTGCCATGGTGTGCACACCATCTATATCTACTAGTATTTTTTTCAATATTTCAATTGGCACCACTCTATGTTGATTTGCTAACTTCAACTAGATAGGTGAAAACCCCAATGTTGGTTTTCCCATAACTTCCCATGTCTTCTTTGGCAGAACATTGAATTCAGAAACTAAGTCTAGTATAATAGCCCTCATATTGAAATCTCCAATGTTTGCATTCAACCTAAATTCCCTTATTTTTCTTCTCTTCTTACATACTTGATTCACTCTCTTTACCCTTTCTTCCCCATAATTACACTTTTCTAACAAACTCTACAGTACTTGTAAAGAATTTTTATCATTCAACAATTTAGACACATGACCCCAAAATTTTTCTTAATTTACTTACTTTCTCTGAAGGTTGATATTTGTTGGTCTGATCAAATAATGGAGGCATGCCATACAATGGTACCTCATCTACTGGTTTTGTTCCTGAAGTAGACACAATATTTTCTTTCAGAATCTCCTATCTAGCCTCTTTGAATATCTCTTTCTCTTTGCGTGCATCAAACTTTTGTTCAGGCGTTGTATTCTTCTTGACCCACTGGTATTGATTTTGATCCTTCTTTGTTGCATCTTCTCCTGTCTTTTCTCCACCTCTAGTAACTATGTTGATCTTTTTCCCATCCTCTTCTTTGTTTTCCACAACAATCCATTGTACATTATGATTGTTTTGGTTCATCTTGTCCTGTACCTTTACCAAAAGTGTTGAACAATCTTATGTCTCATGGTATGTTGCATGAAAATAAATACATGTTGTAGGTGGTTGTGGGAAGTCTCTTGCATAGTATCCAATTTTCTGATAGTTATGAAAAACTACAGGTCCTCTACCTCCTCCAAAACCTCTTCATCCTCGACCTCCTCCTCTGAAGCCTCCTTTGTTAACATGATTATATTTATGTGGTGTATTATACTAAGGTCCATGATTGTACTGTGACTGCACATTATTGTACTCTAGTGGTGTTTCACTTTGTTTCACGTTGTTATACTGTGGTGGTGCTCAAAACTGAGGAACATTATTGTATTGTGGTTGTTCTTGAAATTGTTGTGTGGCATTATATTGTGGCTACTACGCATTAGTATACTATGGAAACTATTCAATTTGTGTTTTCATTAACTCAGCCTGCACTCTATATGCATATGATGTCCTCTCCTTCATTATCTCCAAGGTTCTACAATCCTTGTCTTCGTGTCCAACTAACTTGCAAAAATTACAAAATGTACTCTTCGGTATTTTCTGATACTTCTTCATCATGGGACAATGATAGGGATAATTCCCATGGGTTATGTATATCTCACACCATGGTCCTCTTGAATATAAAGGATTCGGCATACCTACCCCTATATACTACACAAATAATGGACACTCATTCTTATGATGACCTTTTGTCTTGCATGATGTACACTAGACATATTCTCTTTTATCCTTACCTTTATTTTGATTCAACTGAAATGTTAACTTCTTTAGATATTGTCTTAGTTCTTCCACAATTGGATCTATCTTCTTATACTAATTTTCCTCTAACTTTAAAGCTTCTTGCAAGGCCTCATACTGAATTTGGAACTTTTGTTGTCTCAAAGGATACTTCAAATGTGCCAACAAAGAGTTAACAAATAAATGTCTATGTTGCATATCAATAATAGGGTACTTCAACTTACCTTTTAGTCTTTTGAACTTTTTTTCCACCTCCCAGACTGATTCTCCTGGATTCTACTTGATCTCTATCATTTCATTCATTAACCAATCCTTTGAGCTTGGTTTCTGAAATTCATTGATTAATTTCCTCTTCATCTCTTCTACAATTGTAGGTTCTCCCGTTGGATTATTTGTTGTGAGACCCATGTACCAGTATAGTGTGTGGTCTCTGAATGTGATTTCCAACTGCGCAACCTTTGTATCCTCATATGTAATATTCTTGGTTTCCCATATCTTCTCACATATAAGAAAATTATTTTCTAGGTCCTCTCACCCTTCTCCTCAGAACTCTAGTAACCTAATACTTGGATATTTTCCTGCCATTGTGAAGTTTTTTGTACTACTACCTCTGCGTGGTGTATATACTTGAATACTACTTGTTGAACTTACACTTCTACTTGATTTTCCAATGGACCCATGTCTTGTAAAAATCCTTCTACCATTAATTACTTGTTGGTTAACTGGTTTTTCTTCTTCATATGTCTTAGTCACACATGGGGTTGTGGGTTCCACACAAAATTAGATATGGAATGGAGATCCTTGTTCTGTGCCATATCCCTGACCTCTATTTTTCCTCTCATATGTGGCACACAATATTTCCTCAATCTTCCTTATCGCATGAAGATCCTCTACCTCTTCCTCATCACTATCCAAGTCCTCTCACTCGGTTAATTCCCTCTTTTTCTTATTGATCTTATACTGGTAGGGTTGTCTGTTGCATGTCACTCTTGCTTTCCTTATTATTTCCCTATCTTGTTACTCATCCATCATTATGGGGTCCATTTCTTCCTTCTTATGGACTTTATCTAGAGCCCTTTCCATATCTCATATATTCCTTAGGTCTTCCTGTAGCTCTCCCATGCGCACAGAGTGATTTAGCTATATGATTCCATGATCATCACGCCTTTATCATGCAATAAGATCTTAATTGACATGTAAAGTGACCTAATCTACCTCCCTCTTTGTCCTTTCAAGAAATCCTTTTCTGCAACAGTATATGACTTTGTGATATTGACTGCAAATTTAGTAATAAACCCTGTTGTAATACTGTCTAACCAAAAATCTATTGCATGCGTGAATTTATTATTAACCATTTCCAATCGCGTGATTTTCTCACCATCCCACTCTACTGGTCTTATATGATTAGTAGAATGAGTATCCTTCAACCTCAATATTGATTCATGTAATAACTCTGGGAAATAATAGAAATATGCCTTATGCAAATCAATAAACACATACCTCTGCAGATATTGACGTGGTGTATACCTGGATCTTCTATTATCTTTCTGCGCAAACTCGAGCTGCTTTTTCTCCAACCATCTTTCAATATATTGCATTGTAGGGTTCCATGGCCTAAACATTCCTTTCTACCACTGCATTTTCTTCATTGAAATTCTCACCATATCCGTTCCAGGTTGTTCTTCTAATTTCCAACCGACAATGTAACGATTTTTTGGTTGTATGGGCTAACCTAGGTTCTACCTTAGTTCTCCAACAAAACCCTATTCACCATCGGCCCTTCTAGTAAACCAGAAGGCTAAACCATGCATAGAGTTCACAATGTAGTCACACCCGAGATGGATTATGGGTGACCGGAAGATGCATATATCTGCAGTCATGGACGGGATTGGGGATGTTCTTTTTACTTCTTCTACTTTAACATGCATTCTACTATAACATTCATCAAATATACTATTTTATCAATTCAATAACATTCATTCTTCATGATTATTATAGTGCATGTTGTAAATGAATTCTAACATATACATTCATTTTTCCATTCAGTCATAATAAAGCATATAAAATAAAATAAACACAACTAAAGACACCATTTTTACCATGGTTCACCCCCCTGGACTACGTCCACAAAGATCTTCTGCTTTATTTCTTATTCTTCATCAAAATAGAACCGTGCACATTACACCATAGTTTTATGAATGGAGAGGTTGACCAGCGTCGCACCAAGCTCCACAACTTGCGACTTGACCCTCAAGTACATCTCAAAACTGACTCCATCTGAGCTCCACAACTCTCAATAAAATACTTCAACTCAAGACTCAAAAGTTCTTAGAAAGTAGGGTCTTCACACAATGATACTTGATTGATTGAATGACTCCCTATCTACCTCATACATCCTCTATTTATATTAAAAAATGGATAAAAACCCTTACATAATGACTCAAAGCCCTAATTCTAAGTGGACTCAACTTGTCCACTTTCTAACTATCTTCCACACGATTGGTATTCGATCCAATCATTCCTTTTTTTGACTCAACACTGATCTTCCTTATTTCCTGGCACGTTGCTTCCTTTTCCCTATGTCGAGCTTCTTTTCCTTCTTTCTTGGCACATGCTGCTTCCTTTGGCCCCTTCTCCCTCATGTACTGTACTGAACCCCAAAAATTGTCTCCTCCAACAATGTGAAAGTCAAGAAGAAAAATTTAGCTCATTGACTAGGTGACTATACATATCCCATAAAATGTCAACCTTCTTGTTGGAAGAAGAGGAAATGACAATCAAGAAACAATTTTTATCAAGATGATGACATGGTGCTCATTGTATTGATGACCCTTTGAAACTTATCTTTGGCTAACAAACTTAACCAAGTAGATCCATGTAGGAGGGATATTTTGATGATAAATCTTGCATTATATGTGATAGCAAGATATATATATATATATATTGTTACGAGGAAAATCTCTTTATGGCTAGGAGGAGGGATATTTTGATGATAATTCTTGCATTACATGTGATAGCAAGATATATATATATATATATATATATATATATATATGTATGTATGTATGTATATATTGTTATGAGGAAAATCTCTTTATGGCTAGGGGAAAACCACAACAGACGGAACGACACCCAGAAATAAAATCTAATATAAAATATGCTATATAAATGAAATGCCAATAATAGAAGGCTAGGATCCTACCTTGTCTGGATGTTCGAAGAATACCACCATTGAGCACATGACCCAAAGATTTATACAAGCAACCTGTCTTCAACAACCAAGATACACAAGCATGTGGGGATGATATATCATGTTAGCATATAAATTAGCATAATCCATTAACATACATGAAAAATACGCCCATGGAAAGTAGATCAAATATTTGCAAGATATCAATTGGATGAGAAAATAGTATTTCTATTAATGTAATCAACATAAGTACATAGGTGACAAACTTCTGTAATGGAACATATCGGAACCGAGAAACTAAGTCCCTCCAACTAGGCCTCCACCACTTCAATCCTCCACAAAGGCAAGCTCACATGTAGGAGTCAATGAAGTTCTCCATCACAAATTAGGAAGAGCTTGGGGGTTGCACACAAGAAGTTCATACTTTCAAGGACAAAGGGATGTAGACTCAATATGAAGTGAAATTTCTCCAAAGTGTCTTTGCTCTCAATGTTGAATTGTCAATTTTCCAAGGCTTGTATATGGCTCAATTTATAGCCTCAAAATGGAATTGAAGGGTCGATTCGGTGTGTTTCCAATATATGGAAGGTCAAGGATCATTGATCATATGATCATATGACATGGCATGGAAACCCAACATATTTTTTAATTTTTGAGAACCAAACCCGATGTACACAGGTTGTAGTGGAGCAACATGTGTTTACATGAGTTGTCTAACTTCTAAGTTACATATGTGTACAAAAATATGTTTTTTTACCTCTAGAGTGAACAAAAAAGGGGACTTGAAGTATGTAGGGGTAAATGGAAGACCATCCAAGAAATATGCATGGATTGAGGAAAAATTTTCTATAACATATGCCCCCTAATGTACGAGATCATACGAGTATCTGCGATGGCCAAAATATATTATAACTCCTAGAAGTGGAGTAATGAAGACTCAAATGGAAGTACTAGTTACTCATGAGAATATCACAGTCCATAATGACTTTGTACACATGGCTTCCAATCTGAATTACATTGTAGATCCATGTGGATATATATCAAATATTTTTTCATGGCCCTGAATAGGAAATACAAAGTGGACATATGCCATAGGCTTTCATAATCATGAACAATATACAATGGAGTCCAATCTCAAAATAAACCAAAGATATATGTATACAATGGAGTACAATCTGATCTTCCATGATTATTGAAGTCATATAGGTATTGGTCCAATGAAGGACAACATCATACATGGGATGTTTCTAATGTAAGCTGGAGGTCTTTTACACAATCCGTCGAAGGTACAAGTCTACATCATGTGAATAGAGGAGTCGAGGTCGGACACAATGAGAATTTGTTTGATTACCGGTCATTAAGGTATAGCATTAAAAAATGTGAGAAAACCCACGGATAATGAAAGTAGGTGTCAAGGCACAAAGTACATTCCAAAAGTGTGAATAAGGGTGTTGAGGTCGAACACTTGAAGAATCCATCGATCAAGAGACATTGATGTATTTTGAACTATCGATGGAGGGAGAACTTTCCATTATTGACTACAGGCCTATAGGTACTCATAGGACTCTAGGTATTGTTTCTAGAATAGATGAGCTAAATTTGATGGAAGGAGACCCTCTGAAAGGAGAGGATTGAGGGATCTCTCATCATCCAAAAAAAGGTACAAAGCAATATCTTGATGATTAAGAGGAGCTCATATGAATAGGATGTTCACAAACCAATGACCATGTGAGTCTCTCGCATGCACCAGATGTAAGTAATGCACGAAAGAGACCCTCTAAATAGCATCCAATAAGGAAAATTGTCGACAAAGGTAAGGAAACCACAAATAGGGATAACGTAATCCAAGACACTACACCAATCCCAATGTGTGAATATATTTCTTGTCATCGAACACAAGGTAAACCCCCTCAATCAATGACCAGTGAGGAGATTTCATCTGTTGGGTTCAAGGTTACCTACGAATGATGAAAGTAGGCCCAGGATGAAAGGTAGGAAAACTACTTCATGTGATTCTAAAATACACTGAGGGTATGGATGACATGCAAATTCAAGAGTTCTGGGAAATATTCAACATAGGCTTTAAAATTCCTTTGAAAAAGAGCATGAGACATATTGATAACTCAAGAAGCATAGAATCAATAGTGATTATTTACAAAATCTTGTGATGTAGGAGGCATAAACAAACTCTCCATAGGGACTGGAAGAATAAACAGTCGAAGGAGTAAAATCCAAGTAATGAGCTCAACTTCCTAAGGTCATGCTAAACCCAAACCTTGGATGAAAATGGGCTCAAGCGTTTGTTCTTTGTTCAAAGGTGACACAATTGTTGTCGATAAGAGATAATATTATTTTCCTGCTCGTCTTTTTGTTTTTGTTTTTCATAGGCAAAGAAATGCTATGGTACAGGAGAGGAAACAAATGTCATGAGTAAGAAACTAGTTCCAAGCAGTGGAACATACCTATGCTCAATGCAAGGGAATGCATGTGGGGCATGGACACTCGGGGGGATGTTTCCTCCACGGGTAAAGGGTGTCAAGATGCAATGGATATATGAAAGGAATTGTTTGGCTAGTGATGCAAATAGCTGATCCAAGAGGCTTATAACGAGAAAGAGGGGGGCAGAAATAGGATTAATAATGCAATAATAATAATGGAATACAATTACAAATTAACTCAAAATTTTCCTTTTTCATAGATTTAGTCCCCTAGGCCCAAAAAAGTATAAAATAATACCTAGGAGAACTCTTCTAGATAATGGAGACTAGAGTATTCATTTTTTTTAAGTAGTCTACTTGGTATGGAAAAGGGTTCAACTTATACCAAATAAACATCCTTTCAAAGTTGTTTAACGAGTGTGAAAGAGACAAGTTCACTCGACAATATTTTCATTTTTTCGAGAGTAAGAAAAGAGCTTAAACAAGACTCGAGGGTAGTCCCATAAGTAATAGTCATAATGCTTATGAGTAAGAAAATGGGGTTCAAACACAAATTCATATTGGGATTATAAGGAACTCTTGGTACTAGGGAATAACTTCTTCATGGGAACCAAATGACAAAAAGGGTTCTAACTAGGGTACCCATGTTTGGTAAGTCTCTACCACTTAATAATGACACTTCTAGTAGCAATTAGAAGGTTCTGTGTCTCTAAGAAATGGGTTCGTACCTAGGGTGTATGAATCACATTCATAGGACGATACAAGAATGCAAAGAATGGTGAAAACCTATCCTATATGACAGTGAAAGAATATAACTGCCAGAGGAATGAATGAGCGATAGGACGCTGGAAATCTGTTAAAACCCCTTGACAAAACCACTTAAAACCAAGTATTTTCACTATGCTATTAGTCCATAAGGAAAAAAATATAAAAGATTGGGTAAAACTATATAAAGTGGGTAAATATTTTCTTTTAATAGTAAAAATAAGAAATTTTACCATACCATTTGAGTTTTTCACCCACATAACACTTTTGAGGCCATTTTACCCACGATTGTCTGGTGGCGATTGTGGGAGATACAATAAATAGAATTGGAAATCATCTGGACCAATTAAGTTCCCATCCCATTTACATCCATTTCAATCGTTTACATTTTAGTGAGAGGGTTTCAGGTTTGAGCCCTAGAGTAGAGATTTCTCCACATGAACTGCGTGATCCAACCATGTCACAGTGGACCGATGTGATGAGTGTTGGCCCTTGGTCATGGAAGAAAGTGAAGATTACAGAAGAAGAGGCAAAGTGAGAAATACACAGAAGGCATATTAACTAAGATTAGGTCGAAGTGGTTAGAAAAACAGAAAAGATGGAGCGAAGTACGGGATAATGAGCCATTGGACGAGAAGATCGAGGAGAATAGATCAACAAGGAAGATAGATCGTGGATGACTTAGCAAGTGGAAAAATCTACCAATAGATGCTTTGGAGAACGTCATAGGAAAGAAGGAAACACAGGCTAGC
This sequence comes from Picea sitchensis, assembly GCA_010110895.2. Taxonomy (NCBI): domain Eukaryota; kingdom Viridiplantae; phylum Streptophyta; class Pinopsida; order Pinales; family Pinaceae; genus Picea; species Picea sitchensis. The sequence goes on along the minus strand of SNQJ01S0043510.1, from coordinate 130,527 downwards.
GAAGCTCGGAAAACATGGGTCAAGTTGACCTAGGGTTTTAGACAACTAGGGTTTTGGTAATTAGGGTTTTGACACCTAGGTTTCAACCTAAGGATGTCCGAGAGATATTGTAATCTATAAATAAGAACATATAGAGGAGAAGAGGGGTTCACGTTTGGGTTAGAGTTATGGATGGTGGTTGTTGTGATTGTGATTATTGATATAGTGATTATTGTTGTTGAGAGAGAGAGAGAAGTGATTAGAGTGAAAGCCTTCTGGTATTGTAATATCTTCAGCTGGGTGCGAAGATCAACCCTACAACTGGGTGCGTAGGGAGGGGAGAGAAAGAGAGGGAAGAAGAGAGAGATCTGCAAGCTGAGAGCATAGATACAACTATATGTTTTCCTATAATATCAAGAAACACAGTTCTGTGGACGTAGCCCTAGGGAGAGGGTGAGCCACATATATCTTGTTGTTCTGTGTGATTGATGTTGTGTTCTTTTGCCTTATTATTATTCTTTTATTACACCATTGTGGTAGATCTGAGATATAAATGTGTGAATTAGGATTAAGTCGGTAAATGATATCTAGATGTTGTGTTTTTGTTGTATTAGATCCACTTTACATTTTCTCCAGTTGTAGACACCTGTGTCCTGTTAGATCCACTTTAAGGGCCCGAGAGGAAAAATTTTACACTTTTTGAAGTTGAAGATCAAGATGTTATTGCATGAGAAGAACATCTTGAAGATATAGTAGTTGGTCATATTGAAAATTTAATGTTCAAGAATTCAGACAATGATAGCGACACAGAGGTTGGACATACGTGCAATGGGAGAAACTTCAGAGAAGTTCCTTTGGTGAAATTATTTGAGTAGAATCACGAACCACTAGCACAGGAAGAAGGGTTCTACAGTGGAGAAGAAGAGTTACTAAACGAGGAACATTCAGAGTCTGTTAGGGAAGAGGCAGGGAAGACTAGAGAACCTCGTCGAGAAGAATAAAAAATTTCAGGAACTGCACCGATTGTTGAAGTAAGTAGTATTACTCCTCCTATTGTTTTAGTAACATTAAGTAGACAAAGTAGTCAGAGTTATCAGAGCACTCAGAGCACTGTTACAAGCAATTAAACACATACTCAATCAAGAAACCTAGGAAGATCTATGGAAGATGAGATGAGGTTACCCACCTTTACGAGAGATGGATCTGAAGATCCTCATCAACACTGGTTTCTATGTGAGGCTTTGTGGAGTATTAAGAATTTCACTGATGAAGATGTTAAGAGAGATCAGTTTAGTACTACCCTAAGAGACCATGCACTGAGTTGGTACATGAAATTTGTCCAAGACGTTGCACAGCCGAAACCGCTAAATGCGATTAAGACTGCGTTGATTGTTGAATTCAAGAAACCCAAGTCGGAATCACAATGCATTACAGAGGTGAAAGAAATCAAGAAGAAAGTAGCTGAACCTATTTGGGAGTTTGATTAGAGGTTTAAGACCTTGATAGGCCATTTGAGTTTTTAGATCCCAGATGAGCAGAAGAAAGAGTGGTTCATTGCTACCCTCCTACCACACATTAGAGTCCCTCTGATGCAGCATAAGATTGCTTCGCAGGCTGAGGCGCTGGAGATTGCCATGAAACTAGAATCATCCCCTATGGGATAATCCAGCTCAGGTATGAGTCAAATTTTGAGTCAGCTAACTGGATTATCTCTACAGGTTGAAGACATGAAAAAATACAAGGGAAAAGATAAAAGAGAAGACATCTGGTGTATTAGATGCAAGTCAGAAGGTCATGATAAGGAGCACTGTCCCCTATTTCATGAATACTTGGCTTCTAGAGCTTTGAGCCCTTTTGAAGCAGGTTACTCTACCTTGGTGTGAGGTATGTAGAAATAGACATCACCCTGGTGAATGCTATTACATGCAAAAATATGTTTAGACACCTACAAATATTTACTGCACATTCTGTAAATTTGTGGGGCATGATGAGAAGGACTGTAGAGATTATGATATCTTGCATGTAAGGTTAAGGGATACATATAGGATCCAAGGAGACATGCAGTAGGAAGGAAATACTACATAGTTTAATTCCCCAGGAAGAGGAAACGTCAACCCTCGTGGTTTATTCAGAGGAAGAGGAGGAGGAGGAGGAGGCATGGGCCAAGGTTGAGGTCAGATCATTTTTTATAACTACACACAACCAGGTCACTTGGCAAGGGACTGTCGGGACCCTTGTACCACTTGTAGTTACTGCAACGCATTTGAACATGTCATAGAAGATTGTCCTACATTGTTAGCCAAAATTCAGGAGAGACGAGGAGGAAACCAACAAGTACAACTAATCTCAGTAGAACCCCATGGAGTAGATCCCAGAGTCACTATTATCACTAGAGGAGGCGGTTCTACATGAGAAGACAAAGTGACTCCAGGGAAGATTAAAGAGGAATCCAGGGTCAGGAAATCTGCAGAGAAGACACATGAGTTTGATCCAAGGAAAGAGAAACAGATATTTGAGGAAGAAAGAAAATAATTTAGGAGAGATCAGGCTTGTTCATCAAAGGCTCAACTAGAAGTAAGAGAGTGTGGAATTCCTTTGGAATTTGATCAATCTACTTCACCCAGAGAAGGAAAAGAGGTAAGTAAGATTATGGAATTCTTATGCACTTGCATTAAATTGATTAAGGATGAAAGAATTGTACAAGAGCTACAAAATTTGATCAAACAGTATGAGCTAGGAAAGGTAGATCCCTTACTGAGTAGAGAATTACATCAAGTATCTAAAAAGAGAAGGACAAATAAGGAGCTACACCTGAATGCTCAGATTGAAGATTATGATATAGATTATGTGGTCCTCGACTTAGGGTCGGAAGTCAATGTTATGATGAAGAAGACCTGGACACTGATGGGAAAACCTAAGTTTATCTATTCCCCTATTAGGCTAAGGATGGCTAATCAATAGGCTGTGAGCCCCTTTGGAAGATTGGAACATGTCTCTATGGACATCGACAGGGTAAGAACGTTTGTATACTTCAAAGTAATTGAGATAGTTGACGATAGTTGTCCTTATCCCGCACTATTAGGAATTGATTGAGCCTTCCATAATTCTATCATTGTTGACTTAAATAAAAGAAGAATGACATTTGAAGGTGATAGCCTTAGGTTCATTGCACCTGTAGATCTTGATGAAGTTCACAGATACACAGAGCCCATCAGAGAAGAAGACCACACATATGAGATAGAGAATATATACAAATTGACAGCAAGACATCAGGATTACATTAATCCTACAACAGATGGGAATTTAAGTTGGTGAAGTGAAAACTCATGTTCATCAGATTCAAAAGAAGAACTAGAGAACTAGCAAAACAAAATGTATGAATTTTCTGAGCGGCAATGTGCTAGATTGACCAGAGAAGTTTGCTGGAGCGGAAAAATAGTAATTAATTTTCCCACATTTGATGGTTTGAATCGCTTAGAAACTTTCTTACAGGAATTTGAAGAAATTGTACTAGTACAAAAAATACTGTTGGCACTGGATGAGGCCTTGAAAGAAACTCCAGCTAGATGGTGGGGAGAACATAAGCAGAACATCGTGGACTGGGTGCAATGCTGGACTTTGATGATAGTACGATTATTAGATCATATAGAAGGATGAAAACTTAGATACACAAGTCAAAGGTGTCTGAAAGACCATGTGCAAAGTTGTGAGGAAGCCTGGAGAAGCATTCCTCAAGAGCAGTGGGTGCATAAATTCATTAACACATTGGATACAACGCCTATCAACTGGTATCTTCAAGCAAAACTACGCCTCACCACTACAGATTGGCAAGGTATGACTCAGAATTTTTTAGCCACATTCTTGTTTGAAAGCTAGTACCCTATGGTAGATCAAGCTTTACAGGTTGTAAGATAGAAAGTATATGAGGAGGCACCTAACCTCCCTTTGGAGCAAGATGAGGATGAATGGACTGCAACTCTTTAGAAACTGCAAGGATGTTACAATATCAATGTTGATGAAGACGATGATCCTAGGAATGTGAACATCACAGAAACAAAAGGAAAAAGATACATAGAAGGACCAGGAGTCGAACTACCTTTTATTGGACAGCCAATTAAAATCAAGAAAGTCAATATTGGGATAGATCAAGCACCTAAAATGGCCAACATTAGAGATTATTAGGATGATGCGACTATTGATAAGATCACAAAATTACTACATGAATATCAGGACTTGTTTCCATCCAAGTTCACTGATATGAAGGGCATTAAAGGACCCATGGGAGAAATGAAGATTCCCTTGAAACTAGATGCAAGACCATTCAAGTAGAGACCCTACAGATTGAATCCCAAATATAAGGAGAAAGTTAATATTAAATTAGATAGAATGCTAGAAGCAGGAATCATAGAACCTGTTGAAGAGTCAGAATGGATTAGCCCTATGGTGGTTCAAGACAAGAAAATATGAGAGATCAGAATATGTGTAGACTTGAGAAAACTAAATGATGCATGTCTACATGATCCATTCCCTACAACTTTTACTGATGAAGTGTTAGATAATCTGGGAGGACATGAAGTCTACTTCTTCACCGATGGATTTTCAGGTTATCACCAGATCAGGATTTCCAAGGAAGATCGCCATAAGACTACATTTGCAACAAAATGGGGATCCTACCAGTACACAATGATTCCTTTTGGACTGAAGAATGCACCAACCATATTTTCTAGGGTGGTGGTTGAATCATTCAAGGAGTTTTTACATAAATTCATGGAATTCTATTTTGATGATTGGATTGTTTTTGTCTTATTAAAAAATCGTATTGAATTCTTAAGACTAATGTTGGGTAAGTGCAGGAAATGCCAGATTTCCCTGAACTTGAAGAAATGCATTTTATTTTCACCCTTTGGAGTGTTGTTAGGCCATATTGTGTGTAAACAAGGATTGCTGGTAGATCCATCCAAAATTGTTATTATTGTTGATCTACCCCCCCGACTTCAGTCAGTCAGTTGTGCACTAAGCTGGGATATATCAGATACTACAGGAAGTTCATTAAGGGATATGCACAAATCATAGCACCTATGGAGAAGCTTTTGAAGAAATATTTTCAGTTTCATTGGACAAAAGAATGCCAACAGAGCTTCGACACACTGGAACAAAAAATGGTTATTGTGCCTATTCTGTTTTTTCCAGATTGGAGTAAGGAATTTCATGTGCATGTCGATGCATCTTCTATTGCATTAGAAGCAGTGTTAGCAAAATCAGGAGCAAGAGATATTGACCATCTATTATCCTTTGCTAGAAGAAATCTCTCAAGAGCTGAGATAAATTACACTACCACTAAGAGAGAAGGATTAGCCATGGTGTATGTGCTGCAGAAGTTTCGTCACTACTTGTTGGGAGGACACTTTAATATGTTCACTGATCACTCTGCACTGAAATAACTATTCAAAAATCAAGTGTTGGGGGGAAGAATATGCATATGGCTACTGCTATTCCAGGAATATGATTTTGAAATTGTGGTCAAGCTAGGGAGAATGAACAAGGGACCTGACCACTTGTCTAGGTCAGAACATGGAGAGGAACCTACTAGTTTGGAGGATACACTGCTAGATGCACAGTTGTTGGCCATCAGGAAGATTGATGATCACTTTTTCGAGATAGTTTAGTTCCTGTCAACAAGAATGGCACCTCGTGAATATACAATCATTCAGAAGAAACAACTGGTAGTTCATGCTGCATATTTTTCACTTATATCTAGACAAATATATAATATGGGACCTGATGAGATCTTAAGGAGATCTGTTATGGAGGTAGAACAACCAATAATTCTGGCAGAAGCACATGAAGGCATCATAGGAGGACACTACGCAGGAAAAACAACAATGCAGAAAGTTTTGAGAGCTAGCCTCTAGTGGCCCACTTTACACAGAGATGTTAAAGAATACTACATAGCTTGCGATGTATGCCAAAGAGTTGGGAAACCCTCCAGAAAAGATGATATGCCTTTATCACCCCAGCTAAATTTACAGGAATTTGAGAAATGGGCCATTGATTTCATGGGACCTATCAACCCACCAAGGAAGTGCATAGGAGTAAGATACATCATCACTGCAACAGAGTATTTGACCAGATGGGCATAAAAAAGAGTAGTTAAGGAATGTAGTGCAACTACAGCTACGCAATTCATATTTGATGATATCATAACCAGGTTTGGATGCCCAAAGATCCTTATGAGTGATAAAGGTATAGATTTTATTAATAAGACTATTGAAGCCTTGACTCAAGAATTTGAAGTTCATCACCAGAAGAGCACTCCATACCACCCACAGGCGAATGGTATAGTTGAAGCTTTCAACAAGATCTTGGAGACTGCACTGACAAAGATTTGCAGTGTAAATAGAGATGATTGGGATTAGAGAGTACCAGCAGTGTTATGGGCCTATAGAACCACTTGTAAGAAGATGACAATGCATACTCCATTTAAGTTGGTGTATGGTTTAGAAGCGATGGTTCCCATGGAATACTTAGTTCCTATCTTGAGAATTACAGCATTTACAGATATGGATGACACTGGCGCTGTGTAAAATAGACTTGCACAATTTTTAGAGCTAGAGGAATGCCAATTTATTGTAGGATTCCATCAGTAGGTACAAAAGGAATGAGAGAAGGTTTACCATGACAAACACATCAGGAAGAAAGCCTTTAATAAAGGAGATCTAGTATTGGTATATGACAACAAGTTCATGACACATCTAGGGAAGTTCATGACACATTGGCTGGGGCCATATGAGGTCGCCTATATTATAGAAGGAGGATTTACGCAGTTGAAAACTTTGAGTGGAGAATGGAAGGAAGGTTTGGTGAATGGGATCCAGTTGAAATTGTACTATGACAACCAGTTGCCTCACAACTCTCAGTAGAAGAGGAAGGAGAAGGTTCTAGGTACCAGGTGCAGTTGAAAATGGGTACCACACAAAGAAAAGATAGTCTGCACATAGTGGGGAGGAATAGAGAAAAAATCACAGGCTGCGCTGTGCAGTCTGAAGTCGAAGTAAAACAATAGATTCAGATTTATAGTGCCTCGAGATGAGTCACAAGTGAGTGTTGGGGGCATGTTGGCCCTTAGTTATGGAATAAAGATAATATTACAGAAGAAGAGGTGAAGTGCGAACTACGCGAAAGGCATATTGACTAAGATCAGGTCCAAGTGGTTAGAGAAGAAGAAAAGATGGAGTGAAGTATGAGAGAAAGAGACGTTGGACGAGAAGATCGGGGAGAACATATCAACAAGGAAGATATATCATGGACAACTTAGCAAGTGGAAAAAGATACCAATAGATGCTTTGGAGAACCTCATGGGAAAGAAGGAAAGATAGGCTAGTGAAGCTCGAAAAATGTGGGTCAAGTTGACCTAGGGTTTTAGACAACTAGTGTTTTGGTAATTAGGGTTTTGACACCTAGGTTTTGACCTAAGGATGTCTGAGAGCTATTGTAATGTATAAATAAGAACCTAGAGGGAAGAAGAGGGGTTCTCATTCAGGTTAGAGTTATGGATGGTGGTTGATCTGATTGTGATTGTTGATATAGTGATTATTGTTATTGAGAGAGAGAGAAGTGCTGAGAGTGAGAGCCTTATGGTATTGTAAGATATTCAACTGGGTGTGAAGATCAATCCTGTAGTTGGGTGCGTAGGGAGGGGAGATAAAGAGAGGGAAGAAGAGAGAGATCTGCAAACTGAGAGCACAAATAGAACTGTATGTTTTCCTATAATATCAAGAAACACAATTCTGTGGATGTATCCCTAAGGAGACGGTGAACCACGTATATCTTGTTTTTCTGTGTGATCGATATGGTGTTATTTTGCCTTTTGATTATTTTGTTATTGCACCATTATGGTAGATTTAAGATATAACTGTGTGAAGTAGGATTAAGTTGGTAAATGATATCTAGATGTTGTGTTGCTGTTGTATTGGATCCACTTTGCATTTCCTTTGCTTGTATACACATGTTTCCTGAAACCCCCTATTGCTACTTTGGGTGAGACTTCATATACCTTGTAGGTGTTGCCGAAAGGGCCAATAGTTATGGTGTTTTGGTGCATTGTTAGAACTGAAATCTGGGTCTACCCCTATGTGCCAACAATGAGGCGACTAGGAAGTGGTAGGGTTCCAACCCCATACAATGATGATTTATTTCACTAGTGGTGCCAACAGGTCATAGTCATTGATGACTATCCCTATGGAGGGATCAACTACCGAGGGGACCCTAACATGCTATTTCCACCAGGATCCTCCTTTTCAAATATTGGTAAGATTTTTATTTTATATATTTCATTTTTTTTTTGTGTTTTTCAATTTTGATAAAGGAAAAATAAAAACAAAAATATTTTTGTACGATATCAAGTATTAATAGTTTATTTCTTATGTAGACATAGTTCTGCGATAACTAATGGGATTCCCACGACATTGACAAAGGGGACGAGGAGATGAGATAGTAGGAGGGGAAGTGGAGAGAGTGCAACATAATGTGCAAGGGATCCTGTCTCGTTTGACGTATAAGATTCCTATGGTTCAAGTGGAGGATCTGCCAGAGTTGATGCGACGACGGGTGGTGGGTGTACGCCATGCATGGGTGTGACTCTTCTGATGTCTTGAAAATTTTGTAGTGTGCTATCATGATACGCATATGACACCACATGCATAGATGCCATGGTTATGCGATGTACTAGCCATATGTGTATTTTGAGGGTGTGCGCCCCATTTTGTAATATGACACCATATTTGTTTTTGAAATTTAAAGGATGAAATATAAAAGAATTATGGTCTTCGTATTTACTTATATATGTTACAATGTATGAATGTATGAATTTGTTTTCTTTACTTAGTTATGTGACAAATTCCAATATAAAGTATAATTAGCATATGCATTAGATACTTGATTAGAACTTCTAGGGATGTGACTATATGTAAGAAAATAAAAGTATCGTTCCAAAATTCATACCTGTAGGAATCATCGGAGTAGAGTAGGATCTCTCACATGGTAACTATCATTCAACTGACATACAACTAACTGGGATTCCAAGAAAACTTCGAAATATCGAAAAGCATATGAAATGGTGTCGCATAATAATTCTATAACAATGTTATACTCAACCACATTATTCATTGATGGCTCCATATGAATGCCACCTGAAGACACCAATTGTCCCTCGGGTGAGTAAATAACCCAAGCGACAGAATTCATGTTCCACGTATAATTACTGGCAACGTATGTGAATCCTAAGTAAACCAAAGATTCCATTGACTTCTGCCAACCAAGGGAAAACTAGGACCATTGACAACTACCAACCATTTCTGGGCTTGTCCAACTTATTCCCCTCATACTCTTCTAATATGTAGGATCCTTTCTCTAGAACACATCACACAATATAAGGACCATGCCACATGGGGTTGAACTTACCTTCCCCCAACGGTTCTTTGGCTTGGTCATAAAGGAGAACTAAGTCACCCTCAACATACTGTTGGGGACAAAAATACTTATCATATTGAACCTAAACACATCGTTTATTCGCTTCAATATTTGTAGAGGCCTCTCGACGCTGCTCATCAAGGTGCTCTAGGTGCATGGGGCATTCATCAATATCGAATGTGTCAGGTAGGAGCTCAATTTCCAATATAAGGGAATGGATTTCACATTCGATGGTAAGAATCAACTCCACGCCATGTACTAAGTGAAATGGAGAGAAACCAGTGGAAGTATTTACCATGGTTTGGTATGCCCAAAGTGCAAGGTAAATAATCACATGCAAATCAGATTTACTTTGGCTGATAGTTTTTTGAAAAATGGTCTTGAGAGATTTATTCACCACCTCTACTTGTCCATTTTCCTGGGGCTAATAAGGGGAAGAATGACCATGTGTAAACCCCAGTTTCGGTGATAACTATGTCATCATTTCATTCTAAAAGTGACTTCCATGATCGGTGAAATCCTCTCTTGTGATTATGAACCGAGCTATAATATGATTGAACACAAAGAATGTTGCAGTTTTACCATCATATTTAATGGTAGGCATGGCCTTTGCCCATTTTGTAAAATAATCCTCGGCCACGATAATATGTTTGTGCCACCTTGCCAATGATGGGTTGCATTCCATAAAGTCCACCCCCCACTTGGTGAAGGGAAAAATGGTAATGAATGGATGAAGAGGGGTTGGGTGTGAGTGCATTTTCTGAGTGAACACCTGGCAAGGGCAACACTTCTTGACTGATTCAACACAATCTTTAAAAATTGATGACCTAAAATAACCGAATCAGAATATATTTTGGGTCATCTCAAGCCCGGATAAATGACCACCACATGCCCCACTATGACATTCATTAATAATAGATTTAGCCTCCTCGTGTGTCAAGAAAAGATGTAAAATATTATCCACACCTTGATGATACAAAGTGTCACCAATAATAAGGTAGTTATTATCTTGATGATGTATACATCATCGATCATCTCTCGATAGATGTTGGGGGAGATTAAAAGTTTGAAGAAAGATTAAAATGTCTCCATACCAGGGGTCCAAAGACGAGATAAGGAAAATATGTTCATCTGTGAATGAATCATCATGAAAAATATCCTCATGCAATCTAGGGAATTATGACATTAACTCGACAAAAACTAGCGACTTCTTAGATTTCACAGAAGAAAAATCGATATCAAATTCTTTCAAAATAAAAATCCACTTATTGTATTTCCCCCCTATGATATGCCTGGTAAGGACATATTGAAATGGATTGATATCTGCAACCACAATAGTTTTTCAGAGTAATGTGTAATGTTGTAATCTATGAACCGCATGTGCAACAACCAATACTATTTTATCTACATGAGAGTATTTAAGTTCAAGACCAACTAGTTTTCGAATGTGATAGTAGATAACGTGATCATGGAGCTCATCATCTCCTGAACCAGTACCATACCAACCATCCCTTTGGACACAGAGATATAAAGAAAAAATTCTCTACTGTAGTCTGGGGGCTTCAATAGAGTCGTCAATACCAAATCTTTCTTAAGAGCATTGAAGGATGCCTGGGCTCACTCATCCCATATGAACAGAGTTCCCCTCTTCAAAAGACACATGAAACCTTTAGTTTTATTGGCTTAGTTCACTATGAAATGACTCAGGAAGTTAGACTTCAATTCTAAACCATGAAGTTGTTGAAGGTTGCACAGGGGAGGCAACTGAAGTATTGCCTCAACCATCATAGGATCCACCATGATCCCATGCTCAGATACTATGAATCTCAAAATATGACTAGACCTAACAAAGAAGATGGGATTGTGAGGGTTCAACTGAATGCGATAATAGTGACATCTATCAAATACTAGTCGAAGGTGAGTTGAGTGATCTACCCTCTTATGAGAGTGAGAAGAAAGATCATCTAAGTAAGCTCCAATGATATGCTTAAGATCATGAAACACAAAGTTCATGGCACGCTGGAAGGTCGCTCTGGCATTTTTAAGATCGAAAGAAATTTTCCGGTATGCAAAAGCACCCCAAGGACATATAAATTATGTCTTGTGTTGATCCTCGAGTTTGATCTGAATTTGATTATAACCTGAAAACCCGTCCATAAAGGAAAAGACTTCGCTTCCCACTCAGTCATCAAACATTTGGTCAATAAAAGGAGTGAGGAATTTATCTTTAGGAAAATCCTTGTTCAAGTCCCTAAAATCCACAAATACATGGATGTTTCCTTTCTTATTATATATGGGAACGGGTTTGGACACCCATTCAGTTAAGGGAACTGGTTATGTGAAGCCAAAATTGAGTAGTTTCTCTACTTCTTCCTTAATAGCGGGGGCCTTCCTAGTATTTACATCTCTAAGACGTTGTCGAACAGGTTTAGCATTCAGATAAGTTTTAATTTCATGCTCGACAATGCTGGGGTCGATCCTTAGCATCTCTTCGAATGAACAAGCAAATACATCTCGAAATTATTTGAATAGATTGATGTAGATCTGAATTTCCTCAGGCGAACAATCTACATCGACATATACATTATCGATTTTACCAGGGGTATGAGAGATGTCGATCACGATGGTAGAAGAAATAATCACCATGTTTCCTTCGACATAAATGCCATGCGTATCTAATGGAACCATGACATGACCGACCATATCACTCAAGGTAGATCTAAAGTCATCCTATTCAATCCTAACAAGCTCCGGGAGAAAATAAGATCAATGATGCATATCATCCCAAGGCCTATCAGGACCAGACATGGCCTCTAAGATGGATTCATCCTAATTTAAAGTATCATCAAGGAACTCATGTGAAGAATATTATTTAACAACCCCTATGGGCTCTAAAATGAGATCCACCTCGTCCGTCCATGAGGAGGAAGGATCTAGGTCAACAATAGCTTCTAGAATATCCCAATACACAACTTTTGTTGTTGACAATGGCATTTCCATCCCAATGTTTGAATGACCTTCATATGACATAGTCAGAGAAGGTAATGTCCAAGGGTCATTGAAATATGAAGTATGTAAAGGAATGAACCTCATCGACAACAAATACTCGCTAGAAATGGCATTAATATGTTGAATTGGTGTCATGAAATAAAAGGTACCCATCAAGGAGGAATACATCTCCACACTAAAATTCTTAGTTGCCTACTGAGAATTATCAATAACAGGGAATAAAGGTCCCATCGATGCATTAGGATCAATATGTGCAAAGGAAAAATGATCAATAATCACTATCTTCCCTTCATGAGGAAAGCATAAAGTGTGGAAAACTGATCACACAATGAATGTCATCGCATAAGTCCAATTACTCCCTAGTAGTATATTGTAGTTGAGAGGCACATCAACTACCTCGACCTCAAACCTCAACAATATTTCCACCTAATTGAACCATGAAATAAGGAAGGATCCCATGGGGATTGAAATAATGCCCATAAAATGCATTCAACATGGTCATGGATTGAGACAAGGGCAGAGAGCCAATGGCTTTCCAACATGTTAGGGACATCATGGATGTCGAAATGCCTTCATCAATAATAGAACATTTGATGGTAATTTTCTTGTAATCCACATGGATTTGAAAGGCCATGTGGTAAGGTAAGCGAGGCTTAACGTCCATGACATCAGGCTTGATAACCTTTGAGCCACATGGGTGTAGATCTCCTAATTCATATAAAAATGAATTCCTTTGTGAAGGACTCATCTGGAGCACCTCCAAAGATGACATTGCACATGGGGTTTGGCCTAAATATTCAAAACTAAAATAGTGTTAAGTGGCTTTGGCATTATTATTGTGGGAAGAGAACTTTAGTACTCCTTTTGGAATATGAGGCAGAGGTTCCAGCTTATCGATCTGCAAGGGTATTTTATGGGGAGGAGGCTCTGGACCTAAAATAGTCTATGAAGAATTGTAATCACGAGATCAAGTGGCTACATCATTCTGAGACTTAACCATATTGATGCATAGATGGATACCTTCATGTTCCGAGGGGTTTTGAATCCCACTCGACGCATTTCCAGTGTTATAGTTCCTTGATGCCATATTCTAGTTATTTGGAAATGGGTTTGTCAGCACAGCAGGCGGCTGTGATAAGATCCTTGAGGATTCTTTGATTTTGGGGAACAAGTGGGTAAGGTGATCACATTTAAAAAATTTATAGGGAAACTTCACCTTATGCTTTTGTTTCTTTCCCTCACTAACATTATTATTTGATTTATCATTATTATTGTCATCCTTGGATTTATTATTATTATTATTCCCACCCTTATGATTATTACCTTGTCCTTTCCTCTTGTTCCCTCTTTATTTTTGGTTACCATTTGGGTTTGATGAAGAATATACAGAATGCACATTAATTGATTGGGTGGTGGTGGAGGATGAAGCCGAAGCTTTTCCTGCTATAGGATGGATTAGAGACAAATATTTCAATTGGTTCGTCACCATGTCTGTAGTCTTAGAATTTGTAGATCCTATGATTTCATCGACATGAGGCCCGAGATTTTTTCTAGGATCATATTCTTACCACGGTGCATCAGGGAGAATTTCATAAAGCATCCCATATTGAGAATATATGAGGTCCAAATATTGGTATTTGAATACGGCTTCTTCCTTAGATGTCACTCGAGATGTAGAAACATCCTTAAAAATGTAAGGAAAGAAATACTTGAGGAACCATTCCAACATAAGCTCTAGAGAAATGTAGGCATTAATCAACCTCTTTTGTCTACGCCACTCTTGGATATGATCGAAGATATGCATGGATTTATATTGACGAAGAGTCGAAAAAATTTCTAGGTTGGCATCGTAATGAACCGGTAATTGGAAATGATTGAGAAAAACCAATACCATTTGATTGAAAGTTCTTTAGGCTCCCCCAGTGATGCAAACCCCCAAACCCTCCGGTCCAAGGTCCATGCAGGTTCATTCTAATCTTCCCTTTGAGTCTAACTGACTCTTTGGTTTCCCCTCAAGAAATACCCTTCACACTCAACAGTGTATCCATAGGTCCTTATTGGTGTGCCCGCGTGATCAAACATGAAGCATCAACCCAAACCTCCTTAACCGAAATAGGATCATGCCCTTCACAAGTTTGGGACTTTGGGTTTCACGATTTCACGATTCCTGTTGTCGAGGGTTCTTATCTCTACAACTGTCGAAACCCGAATTGTCGAACTCCGATGCACTCAATAAAGATTGACTTTTCAATGAGCTTCTCACTTTATCGGGACTTCAGACTTCTTGATTTCACAAATCCAAATGCAAGGCTCTCTGTCCTTCAACTTCCAAACCCTGAAATGGTCAACAAAATTTGACTCTGCCAATTGACGAAGACACACCACCTGTCGTCCTTGTGGTTTTCTACCTTTGACGTAGACTCCTACCACCTATCACTCTTTTGGGTTTTTGGGACTTTCGCTCCCAAAGCACTACCTTCTCCATTTCCCAACACCTGAAGTGCCAAAATCCTGAAACTTTAATCCAGGTCCTATCACAACTCACGACTTCGGGATTTTCGTTCCACTGCACTCGACTCCTTGTCGCTAGGATCCCCGAAATGCCGAAATGATCCGACGGCTTGTGCAAAGCACAATCAGCGGTCCATGTTGATTCTAGATCCTAGAGTGGTAAGCTCGCCTGCCTCTAACCACCCTGAAATTTCCTTGGATCCTACGGTCCTCGTGATTTCGGGAATTCCCCATAGAGAATTTCAACCTCTTGTTGCTCCTTGATAACTCCTGCGAAATAAACCAAGGTTCTTCCTCTGGGATTCAACTTCTGCAAAACGGCTTTGCTTTGTCTCCCCCTTGTTTATCTCAAGGCACTAACCCTCCTGAGGTTTCCTTGCAACCTCAAGTCTTCAATAAGACTCCTGTGCGCACTTCTTGTGACAGTCCCTCAAATACTTCTAAGTATTTGATTCTCTCAACTCTGTGCACTTTTCTGCAACAACGGTCTTCCAATTCACCCCTTGGTTGATAAGTTCTCAACTTTCAACCGGCATACGCACACCTTGCATGGCTCCTATGTCTCACCTGCACTTCTGCGGGAATGAGAACAATGGTATCCCTCCTGAGCTTTCAGAGATAAACTCTGAATCTCCATCAACACACTTCTTGCGGATGATTTCACTGCACTCCTTGTAGGAAATTCTCACTCAGGAAGAGAAATAATGGAAACTCATTCTCTCTCTCTCTCAGACTTCAAACATTTAACATGAAATCATAAATTCACACAATAGTAAAGCAAATGCATAACAGAGAGAATAAACAACCATAAGCATACCATTCATCATGTATACACAAAAAAAATCATAACACCATAATCTGAATTAAAGCTTCATATATTAATTCAAAGCTCCTGTACATGAGTTCTTCTTGTCAACTCTCTGTTACAACTCTCTTCTTCTCTATGCTCAATGATATTTGATTGTTAATGTTCCAACGATACAAAGGTGAGGATGTCTATAGTCGGTTTTCCCTCCTATGCTTTAAACTGTCTAATCTGGAATTTAAATCTACCTACTTACATTAACTATGCATAAATGCCTCTACGTACTACATATGAGAGAAAATCGTTGATGATCTGTTTACATCCTCCAAAATATAAATGCAAGGTATGCCTTATTACATTAATATTTTAAAAACATTCCAAAACACTTTTGCAACGTGCTGAAATGTGTTGGCGCTCATCCCAACTATCTTCCACCCCTGTGCTCGCTTGCTGCTGGCAATGCTCCTGCATCATACTCCCTCACTTGAAAATTTTCATGGACTCTTGTTCATGAGCTCTTGCACAGTCTGTCCATGCTTATGAATTTCTGCTTCATTTTCCTAGCTGGCGTCTTCAACTGGATGTCCCTTCCATTTGACCAAGTATTCAAAATACTCTTTCCTCCTGGTCTTCTTGCTGACCCTCTTGTCAAGTATACTTTCCATCTGTGGCTTTTCATATATAGGAATTTGTTTGGTCCACTGAACCTCTGCCTGTCCATTCTCTGCTCCTGCTTTTTTAGCTCTGTAAGGGTACAAATCTGAGATGTTGAATATCGGTGAAATTCCGATCCCATCGAGTAATTCAATCTCATATGCGTTTGCCCAAAATTTCTTCAAGACCTTGCATGGTCCAATATTTTTCATTTTCAGTTTGTTATATGTTCCCCTTGGGAACCTCTCCTTCTTCATATGTGCAAGAACTAGATCACCAACTTCAAACTGAATTTCTCACCTGTGTTGATCTACTCTACGTTTATACTCTTGACTCGAAGTTTGCAAACGTTCCCTCACTTGGCTGTGAAGTTCCTTCATTGCTTCTGAAAAATCCTCCGCACTAGCACTTCTGAATTCAGTCTGTTCTAAATCTTTCAATTCAGACACTCCCCTAGGTTGGATTCCATAAAAAATCTGAAATGGACTCTTCCCTGTGCTTCTATTAATTTAATCATTGTAAGCAAATTCCACCTATGGCAGAATGTGATCCCACTGACTGTGGTGTTCAGTCAGTAGGCTCCTTATCAAATCTCCCAAGCTTCTATTTATAACTTCTGTCTGCCCATCCGTCTGAGGATGATAAGCTTAGCTAAATGACAAAATTTTCCCCAGCTTCTTCCATAAAGTCCTCCAGAAATGTCCAACGAACTTGGTGTCTCCATCTGAAACAATACTTCTTGGCAAGCCGTGAAGTCTGACAACTTCTTTGAAAAATAGGTTTGCAATGTGAGTTGTGTCACTGGTTTTCTGGCATGGTATAAAATGTGCCATATTTGAAAATCTATCGACTACCACAAATATTGAATCACAACCTCTTTGCATCCTTGGCAACCCTAATACAAAATCCATTCTCACTGCATCCCATGGCCTCTCAGGTATGGGTAATGGCTGGTATAACCCTATGTTCTTTCTTTTTCCCTTTATGTGCTGAAAAATTCTACATCTGTCCACAAATCCTTTTACATCTGTCCTCATCCCTGGCCAAAAATACGAGCCATTCAACTTTGAGAATGTCTTATCATGACTGAAATGTCTGGCCAATCCTCCACTGTGTTTTTCTTTCAGCAGATTCTCCCTCATGGAGAATTTTGGAATACATAATTGATTGCCTCTGAATAATAATCCATCCTAGATCATATATTCAGTCCATTGACTTTTGTCCCTGAGAATTGGATTCTCAGATGCCTCATACGCCTCTTTAAAATCTAGATCGTCTCTGTACATTTCTTTGATATTATCAAAACCCAAAGTTTTGACTTTGAATTCCTGCATCAACAAACATTTCCTGCTCAAAGCATTAGCAACTTTGTTAGCAGTTCCATAAATATGTTTAATTACAAAAGTAAAAGTTTGCATATATTCAATCCATTTTGCATGCTTTTGGTTCAGTTTGTCCTGTTCAGTCACGAATTGTAAAGCGTGATTATCGATGTACAAAATAAACTCTTTAGGAACCAAATAATGTCTCCACTTCTTCAATGCTTGTATGACAACATAAAATTCTTTGTCATATGTGGAGTACTTAACTTTCACTTCATTTAGTTTCTCACTGAAGTATGTGACTAGCTTGTCATCTTGGCTCAAGACCGCTCCAATTGAAAATACACTAGCATTACATTTGACCTGAAATGTCTTACTGAAATCTGGAAACACCAAAATTGGTTGTTCAGTAATCTTCCTCTTCAGCAAGTTGAAAATTTTCTCTGCTTCTTCTGTCCAGTGAAAAGACTTATCTCTTTTCTTCACCGTGTCCATCATTGGTGCGCTAATTCCACTGAAATTTATGATAAATTTCCTGTAGAAACTAGCCAATCCATGGAAACTTCTAACTTCAAATATACTCTTCGGCGATGGCCAATTCTTAATGGCATCCACCTTTTCCGGATCCATTTTCAGCTCATTTGCAGAGATAAAAAAACACAAATAAATGAGTTATGTCCTCATAAATGTTGATTTCTTCATATTTATCAGCAACTTTTCTTGCTGCAATCTCCTCATCACTGTAGCCAAATGCTTCAAGTGTTCAACTCCTGTCTTGCTGAAAATCAATATATCATCAAGATATGCGATGAAAATTTTTCCTATGAAATCCTTCAAGACTTCATTCATCAATCTCATGAAAGTACTAGGTGCATTTGTTAAGCCAAATGGCATAACAAGCCATTCATACAACCCTTCATTTGTCTTGAATGTCATCTTCCATTCATCACCTTCTCTCATTCGGATTTGATGATATCCGCTTTTCAAATCAATCTTTGAAAAGAATCTTGCTCCACTCAAGCAATCCATCAAGTCATCCATCCTTGGCAATGGAAATCTATACCTGATGGTAATCTTATTGATTTCCCTCGAGTCTGTGCATATTCTCCAGCCTCCATCTTTCTTTGGGTTGAGCACTGTTGGAACAACACATGGACTCAAGCTCTCTCTAATCAGCCCTTTGTCCATTAAATCCTGGACCTGTCTCTTGACCTCTTCATTCTCCTGTGGCATCAATATGTATGCTGCTTTGTTTGGTAAACTAGCTCCAGGTATAAGATCAATATGATGGCTTATACTTCTGATAGGTGGCAATGAATGAGGCAGTTCATCCACTACTATATCAGCGAACTCTTCCAACAACTCGTGGATTTCCTCTGGTAAATCATCTACTCTTGTACTGGTTAAAACAATTCTAGGCTTGATAACCATAATGAATTGTGTATCTTCCTTCTTCTTAACCTCCTTAAGGAGTTCCTTCCCACTCATGAGAAGTACAGTGTTGTTTACCTCAGGTTTCACTTCTTTATCCTTAATCGACAACAACATGTGAGTTCTCCCATTCTTCTCCAGGGTGTATGTGTTCTTTCTCCCATCATGAATCACATTTCTGTCATATTTCCATGGTCTACCCAACAATAGATGACAAACATCCATGGGAATGACAACACATAGTATTTCATCTTTATATCCTCCTATTTTAAATTCAACTAAACATTGTTTAGTGACATTTACCTGATGTCCTTTTTGTAGCCATGAAACTCTGTATGGGCTTGGATGTACGATAGTCTCCAGTTCCAACTTTTCTACCATCTCTGTAGAAATGAGATTGTCTGTGCTACCACTATCCACAATGACTTTGCATACCCTATCTTTGGTCTTGCAAGCAGTCCGAAAAAGTTTGTTCCTTTGGACTGGGTTCTCTGCCTCTTTCTCTGGTGTTAAGAGAACTTTTCTCATCATCAATAATCTTCTTCCCTCATCATCTTATGCCTCAACATTCTATCTCTGTGCTTCGGCAATGTGAGTTTCACCTCCTTCTTTCTTTTTATCTGGGCATTCATAGGATTTATGTCCATTTTTTCCACAGGTAAAGCATTTTATTTCTCCACCTCTACCTCTTCCTCTTCCTCTGGTACGAGGAAAAACATTCTTATCAGCATACTGTCCTCTCTGTGAGCTTCCTCCTCTCTCATGCTGAGTTTGAGGTTTCTTTCCCTCCTCTTGAGGTCTCTGAGTTCTGTCTTGGGCAATTGTTTTGCCTCTAGTCTGACTTCTTCCTCGGCCTCTTTGACCTTGCTTTCAGCTCAGTTTTTCTTCATCTTTTAGAGCCATCTGATAAGCATCTTCTATAGTCCAAATGATCATCATGATCATCTCATCTTGGATGTCATATCTCAGACCATTCATGTATATGGAAAAATTTTCATCATCACTTTCCCGATGACCTGCCCTGATGTTTAGTTTGTAGAATTCTTTAGTGTATTCTTTCACTGACATCAACTTCTGTCTTAAGTTCAGCATTCTCCGAAACAGAGTAATTTGATAATACTTGGGTATGAATTTTGGTTTGATATTTGCAACCATTCTATCCCAACTCTTGATTTTTTTCTTGCCTTTGCAGTGTCTATCAGCCTGCAGTTCATCCCACCATAATGTTGCATGCCCTTTAAGTCTTGTGACAACATGTTTGACTTTCCTGTCTTCCTCGACATCCTCATAGTCAAAATATTTATCCAAAGCTCTAATACAATCTAGAAGCTCTTCAACATCTAGGTTTCCCTCATACATGTGAATCTCCATTTTTTCCCTGGAACCTATCCTTGCGACAACCCTGAATAGGTGTTCGTCTACAACATCTTCGACTGCGACTTCTTCTCCATGTCCAGCTTCATTTTAATTGTCAGCCTCACTGATATCTCTAGTGTCGACTGTGCACCTCTGTGTTGTCTCTGTAAGGTAGCTAGAGAGGTAGTGGGGGGGCCCAGAGGGCCCATAGTGATAATAGTGGAGGTCATTCA